>JAGFPH010020594.1:2524-14088 GCA_018207615.1 Philaenus spumarius | reverse complement strand
ATGACGTCATAAAACAAAATGGCGGATTGCACCCGCCTTTCCCTCTACTTAGATAAAGCAACGATTCTTGTCACAAGTACACTGCAATTGGAAAGAGCTTGTATCTTTTCCCTCACTCTACATCAAATTGATCAACTTAAAGGTCTGTTAGTAGAAAACATTACCACACATCCGATCTCGAACGGACACACTGAGTCGGAAATGGCAGCAGGTCAAAATTTTTATTAACTTCCAATTAATTAAATTTTACGTCCCAGGACCTAAAATAATTTTTTCCCATGCAACATGAACGCCATGAAAGCTCATTTTTAAGGTTCTAGCAATAAAAACTATCATTTGCTGAACACGAGAAGTGGCTATCACCATAAGGCACCCGGAACTTTATATTACCCTGTATATGCAGTATGTATATTCTGTTAAAATTTGTATTAACTAAAGGTTCCTATACTTTTTATCCATGTGTTACGTTTTAGGATCACTAGCGTCTGTACATTGTGTTTTATTTTCATTACAAAACACAGATACGTGTACAGATTTGAAATCTTACTTGAAATTAGTCGAGCATGAAAAAAATAAAACGTCATACTAGTAAATGGGAAAACCAGCCTTGTGAATTGATTGCCACAAACACAAACAATTGCAGCTAACGAATCCGCCTAATCAGGGGAGTCACAAAGTATAGTTTCCATCAAAGGTTTTTGTTTGTTACGAAACTAAGTTAGACGACTACAGAAAACGTAATTAGCTAAGTTTAGTAAACAACAGAACTTTGTTAACTAACACAAGCAGGTATTTCCTGGTAATTGTAAGAGATATTTTAACAAGATTACAAATTTCTGTAAACATTACGAGAGGAGAGAAATAAATAATGTAATTCAAACTATGAAATACGTAATGGATGCCAATTTTTTAGAGTGCTAGTAAATAATATTGGAAGACTAGTAAACAACCGTAAAAAATCACAGGCAGATTAATTAGATACACACTATACTATTTTAAAACTACAAACTTTATCTAGGCCTGCCAAACTAAGCTGAGGGTCATTTTTTTAACTCGGTGGCTGTGAAAAATTATAAGGATTATAAAGCTTTAAGCCTATTTATTAAAATTTTGTAATTATATACATTTTATATATCAAAATAAAGAAACAAATATTTCTTTTTAGTTGCATTAATTGTTATATCAATTGATTTAGAAGTTATTAATATCATAATGAAGAAATTAATCATAGAATATGTTACACGAAGATGTACGAATATTTCCAACGCTAAACATAACCTCAAAGTAATTTACACTTGTATTACAGATGATGTTTGAAATTAGCTGTTATATTATATGGTTACTCACGTACACTCGCTTTTATAGGAGTTGATGTTTCTACAATATAATTTGCATTTTATTTGGTTTTATATTAAAATGAAATTACCTGGGTCATGTTAAATCATTTTTAATAGTTAAAATTTGTTATTTTTAACAAGCAGATAAATGTAAATATTGGTTGAATGTGTAAAATCAAATCAAGACAGTTTCTGTAATAGATACAATTGCAATATCCGTTCATTTACGCTCCGGGTAACCAGGCTCAATCAACCAAACAATAACTGGATGGTTAAGTGCATTATATATTTAAACTCTACAATTACAGGGGAAATTGACAAGATATCATAATATATTTTGGATATTGTTACGTTTATAATAAATGCGTTTAAAATATATTTATTATTACTTCATCTTGTTAATTGTAATGTAATTCATATATAGCTTTCACAGTATTATTAATGTAGTTTTTAGCGAATTTCCATAGCAGGTCTTTTGGTCTGGTCAGAACTATGCGATCGATGAGAAATAAATATTATATCGGTGCATAAGAAAAAAAAATATATATTATTACATCTTCAACTGGAGGACAATGATATTTTACGAATCCAGCTGTTATCAGTAAGAACAGATGAATTTATACAGCATTCTGTTACCCAAAGATATATTAGTTTATTATAAATTTATGTTGTTAATACATATAATATAAAAATAAAAATGCAATGATTAACTATTACATTAGCCTTCGGCACTTCTTAAAACTGATAACGCAAATCGTTTAACGAATAACGTAACCTTCATCTTGCATTTTTGTTGATTTGAACTTATGTACGAGAGTCAACTTAAAATGTCAGCAATTATTTATTTTTATTAACCGTTTCAAGTAATTAAATATAGATTTTAAAACACAATTTTATAAGTTTTCATAATAATTTTAAACAGATTATATTACAAAATAAACTTACTCCAATAATATCGTGTTTGGTTTGTCTATTCTCAATAATAGCGGCGACGATCATCCAATGCCTGGGAACCACATACAACAATGCTATGCTACAATAATACAACAACAAAATATTAAAAGTAGAAGGGTTCCCCCTATCAGTACCCGATGATGATGTGTATATATCCTTGTTTTAAATATTTTCATACAAATAAAAAAATATTTAATTTGTGAAATAATGTACGTTTTTAGTTAAAAATTTTCCATTTTATTTAGTTTTCTATCACTATAAACGTCTTATGTTTCATGAGTTTCAAGCAGGAGCGTATAATGCTCCAGTACTAGGGATGGGAAAACCTAACGATTTTAACCGAAAACCGGGTTTTTTGTGTTTTGATTAATCGGTTTTACGGTTATTTTTCTGTTCCTATTAAAGCAGATTTTTTTTTTAATTTTCAATAACCGGGCAAAAAAAACCGACACTGATATATACTATTTTATGAGTCTATAAAATATTTAACACGATTGTCTTGCGTTGCAATAGTTTTGGACTAGTAAAATCGTGGAATGGATGCAATTACATCACTTTTGTTTGCCTATTTTTCTCAAGTCTACGTTTCTATTTTAAGTTCTATCTATCAAGATGGAATTGCCACTGTCATCAATAATAACAAACTGGATGTCGTACTGATCTCTGAGTCACATGTTACAACACGGAGTTTTATTAAAATTCCTGGATATTGTACATACCTCACTCCTCATCCGGATGGAAGAGCTCATGCCGGTTCAGCCATTGTGATCAAACAAGCTGTGAAGCATTGTTTACTAGAACCATTTTCAACTAATTATCTTCAGTCTACTACGGTTGGGATGCAGGATCGTGCTGGTGCTGTTACTCTTTCGGCTTTCTATTGTCCTCTGAAACACATAATAAGTAAGGATATGTTTACTGATTACTTTAAAACTCTTGGCGACCGTTTTATAGCTGGTGGTGATTGGAATGCGAAACATTCCTACTGGGGTTCACGAACTACTGTAACTCGCGGACGAGAGCTAAAGCTGAGTATTTACAGTAACCATCTGCTTCCATTATCAACAGGAAAGCCTTCATACTGGCCTACGGATTCGCATAAAATTCCAGATTTACTAGATTTCTTTATAACAAAGAATATCTCTCACTTGTATACATCCATTGAATCTATCTTCGATGGGTCGTCTGACCATTCACCTATTATTCTTACTGTTAGTACAAGGATTCTAACTCGAATAAGTGAATATGAGTCTCTCTCCAACTGTAGAACTGATTGAGATTCCTTCAGGGACAGTCTGGATGGAGCCGTGAATCTCAGTGTTCCCTTAATTGGTGCTGATGACATTGACCAGGCTTGCGTATACATTACCAATCTTATCCAAGTCGCAGTGTGGACTAATTCCCCTGAGTTGAAGAACAGGCAACCTGGGATAATGGTTTCCTCAATTATTAGGGATAAAATCAAAGAAAAACGTAGATTACGAAGACTTTGGCAGCAATCTCACCACCCGCTTGACAAAAAGCTACTAAATCGTGCATCTAAAGAGCTAAAACAGTTGCTTGTTGAATCCGCTAACGCAACTCTCAAGGATAAGCTGGAACATATGTTACCCTCAGCCCATTTTGAATACTCATTGTGGAGGGCTAAAATAAATTACAAGAAGCCTCAGAAATCTTTTGCTCCTGTCAGAGCAGGAACTTCTTGGGCACGTACTGAGTCTGAGAAGGCCGAAGCTTTTGCTGCTTACCTCTCTTCAGTCTTTAGACCCAACGATTCAATTGACGATATAGATCCTGAAAATGCTAATGTCTTAGGTCAAGACCTCCAACTGTGCCTACCAATAAGGCTTATTACACTTTAAGAACTTCGTAGAACAGTAGCTGCGCTGGAGGATAATAAGGCCCCGGGTTTTGACCTGATTACCCCGAAAGTGCTAAAAGAACTTCCCGGGAAGTGTTTTGTGTTCTTTTTACGACTCTTTAATTCAATACTTAAGCTTTCCTACTTTCCGTCTATATGGAAGGTTTCACAGATATTCATGATTCACAAACTTGGAAAATCACCCAGTGATACCAGTTCATATAGCCCCATTAGCCTCACTCCTGTGCTGTCGAAAGTGTGGGAAAGATTATTTTTGCCAAGAATCATGCAGAGTCTTGAGGAGTCTCATTTAGTTATGCACCATCAGTTTGGATTTCGTAGTAACCATTCTATTGTCGAGCAGGCTCACAGGGTTTACCGTACTATAAGACAGGCCTTAGAGAAGAGGGAGTACTGCTCAGCGGCATTTTTGGATGTTCAGCAGGCGTTCGACAGGGTCTGGCACAAGGGTCTGCTGTGCAAGATCAAGAAATTTTTGCCCCAATCGATGTTCCTGGTATTAGACTCTTATCTGTCCGGGAGAGTCTTTCAGGTTAAGCATGGTGAGGCGAGGTCTGCCCTCTATAACTGCTATGCAGGTGTTCCGCAGGGCTTGGTACTGGGCCCTGTGTTGTACAATATATTCACATGTGATATGCCACAGTTACCAGACATTACTGTTGCAACGTTTGCAGATGATACTGCTTTCCTCTCGTGTAATAATAGTTCAGACGAAGCAAGCACCAGATTGCAGCGACAATTGGACATTACAAATGCCTGGTCAGTTAAGTAGCGTATAAAAGCCAGTGCATCCAAATCACATCACGTTACCTTTGCTCTACGTAAAGGGATATGTGCCCCAGTTAAGTTGGGGAATGATATTTTGCCTCAGTCCGAATGCGTTAAGTATCTTGGATTCTACTTTGATCGTCGTTTGACTTGGAAAAATCACGTCAGGAACAAGAGAGATGTGGTCAACAATCGTTTTAGAAACCTACTTTTTCTCCTAGGTAGAAAATCTGCTCTGTCTCTTAACAACAAACTTTTAGTCTATTGTTTAATCCTCAAACCTATTTGGACCTATGGCATCGAACTTTGGGGCACTGCAAGCAAGTCCATTATACAATGCATGCAGAGGGCCCAAAATAACATTCTACGAGTTATTTTGAATCCTCCATGGTATACTCGCATCTCTGAGATCAATGACTGTCTGGATATGCCAACGATCCAAGAGGAAATTGTTCGTCGAAGTAGGAATCACATGAATCGCCTTTCGGGATATCCTAACCCTCTTGCCAGGCTGTTGTTAACGCCATGTTCCGTCAGAAGACTGAAGCGGAAGGACATGCTGTCTGACTAGGAAGAATTGCGGGGCGGTGGCTCCACTATCTTCATAACGCCATTTTTACTGTATCTAATCTAATTATAGTCTGTTGAATGATTGTAGATTAAAATAATAAATAAATAAAAAAAATACATATAATCTAAAAATACAAATGCAATGATTAACTATCACATTAGCCTTCGGCACTTCTTAAAACTGATAACGCAAATCGTTTAACGAATAACGTAACCTTCATCTTACATTTTTGTTGATTTGAACTTATGTACGAGAGTCAACTTAAAATGTCAGCGATTATTTATTTTTATTAACCGTTTCAAGTAATTAAATATAGATTTTAAAACACAATTTTTTAAGTATTTATAATTTTAAACACATTATATTACAAAATAAACTTACTCCAATAATATCGTGTTTGGTTTGTCTATTCTCAATGAATAGCGGTGACGAACATCCAATGCCTGGGAACCACATACAACAATGCTATGCTACAATAATACAACAAAAAAATATTAAAAGTAGAAGGGTTCCCCCTATCAGTACCCGATGATGATGTGTATATATCCTTGTTTTAAATATTTTCATACAAATAAAAAAAATATTTAATTTGTAAAATAATGTACGTTTTTAGTTAAAAGTTTTCCATTTTATTTAGTTTTCTATCACTATAAACGTCTTATGTTTCATGAGTTTCAAGCAGGAGATTATAATGCTCCAGTACTAGGGATGGGAAAAACCTAACGATTTCAACCGAAAACCTTTTTTTTGTGTTTTGATTAATCGGTTTTACGGTTATATTATTGTCCCAATTAAAGCAGATTTTTTTTAACTTTCAATAACCGGGCAAAAAAAACCGACACTGATATATACTATTTTATAAGTCTATAAAATATTTAACACGATTGTCTTGCGTTGCAATAGTTCTGGACTAGTAAAATCGTGGAATGGATGCAATTACATCACTTTTGTTTGCCTATTTTTCTCAAGTCTACGTTTCTATTTTAAGTTCTATCAACTATCAAGATGGAATTGCCACTGTCTTTGTGTCGTGTAGTATTTTCTCCAATCTGGCACATCTTAGTTTTAAATTATTTTAAAATGTATTAGTTCTACTTTTATTTTTGTAAAAGTATCGGTACAAATTTGTGTCTATACGTTAAATTGTGTTGTTATTAAGTCTTGTAGTAAACATAAAATGTGAAAGAGCCTTTATAAATAGGTTGGACAATAATTATTTGCCATTAATGACATTATTTCATATTGTCTTATAGTGTGTTTTATTTGATTTTTTGTCTTGTATTTTTAGATGTAAATTATTTTAAAATGCATTATTTTAATTTTTGTAAACGTCTCGGTAGCCTACAAACTTGTATTTAATCGTTGAATTGTGTGGTTGTTGTAGGCCTTGTACTAAAAATAAATGTTTATTTTTCCATTTCTTGTAAATAAAAAAAAATGTCTACACATTGTTATAAAATTGTCTAAAAAAACCGGTTATTTAAAAAAAAAAACGTTTATTTAAAAAAAAACCGTCATCCCTATCCAGTAAGTTATTACTCCAGGAACGGTTAATAAAAATTTTGTAAAATAAATTGTAATTATTCTACAAACATTACTTTAAGTTAAATTAGTTTGTACAGCTTTTTGTTAAAATTTCATTCTACACTACTTTTTAAAAGCTAATCATTTCTGCTTTCATTTTCTCGTTAAGAACGATTAGCAGATCTAGGGCGGGAAGCAATTATTCTTAAACTTTTGCAAAAGAAGCAATACAGCGAAAAACTATTTTATATTTAAATAAAGGTAATTACTTCCTTAACGACGTCGAAAGAAAAAACTGTACTAATCTAAGATTATTATTTAGAATGATTGCTATTATGAAATATTTTGCTTTAATCATACTATTCACAATCTTCTAACGCTGTTTTACTTATAATATAAAGAACAGGAGTTATTTATTCAAGTCAGATGCAATCTGCAAAGAAGTCTGTTACGATGTTTAATTGTTGCAAATATAAAGGACGACTTAACAGTTGTCTGAACAAAGCCTTTAGTAATACTTTGTGTACTAAACTGTCTTAAATTTATGAATGGTTAATAATTATTACTTTTAGTCCGAAAATACACTCCATTTATTTACGTTATTATAAAACATTTTGAAATTAGTCATAAATATGTTTCAAAAACAACATACAATGTATGGAATGGAATAAGATATAACTTTTATATTTTATTAGGTGAACAAAATATCCTAAACGAGTTCAAGTTTATTCTAACGTCAACTAATACAGTTGATATAGTAATAATAAACCGTTTGGTATATATTATTCAATTGATTACATACGATTACAAATTAACTGCAATAAGAGTTTCTCAATATTGATGTAGTCAAATTAGTTTTATAACAGTCAGTCCATTAAAGTACTTTAACTACAAGGGATGCTTTAACTTCGCAACACACCCCGCAGCCCAATGGGGATTATTTTGGTGTAGTAACCAACCTAGAAGAAGGTTTCAGTTAGGAACTGCAGGGGGTGAGTTCTGCTCCAACGGATTTCTAATGGGACGTCGGTATAGCAAATGAGTGTCGAAGTGGCTGATACTTTCCAAAATGTCAAGTTCATGAACCTTCTAGAATATTCCTGGTACGTTCTAGAATATTTTATAATGTTCTAGAGTATTCCAGAATGTTCGAGAATGTTATAGAATCTTTCAGAAGGCTTGAACATTTTCTAAAATGATTCTGGGTCATCGAATGGCTTTCTGTTCCGGAACGTTTGAGAACATTCTAGATTGTCTAGAATTTTTTATAAAACCGCAAACGGACTATGAAGCTATTGACCTAAAACTTGGCACATATTACTCTTAAGAAGGGAAGAACACAATTGCATTTCGATTATTTGCGTTATTAAAACATTCGAGTTAAAATGTACTCATAGAAGTAAAATGCACCTCAGACTGGTGGAAATCATGATTTTTGCACTTCACAGCTGATCTCGAATGGAAGCATAGATCGATTTGGATAAAACTCATTACACGTTTTGGGCCAGTGAACTCTCGATAATATTTATGCGATATTTATGTCATTCGTTTATATCTGCGAGAATAGTCGCAGGTACCCCTACTCAAGACCGTAGCCAGGAAAAATTTTCGAGGAGGGGGGGGGGTGTCAGGTCAGGACCAGGGATTTGAATTTAAACCCTTTTAACACGTTCACTGCTAAGGACGCACATGTGAGCTTGACACTGAACACTATGAGAAGCGGCCGACGCACAGTGCTTTGCACGTCAACCCCATATTGGTAAGTATTTTCAATACAGAATGCATTTTGCGTGTTTTGTTAGGGTAAAGTATTTTTGTTGAACCTTCATAGTTTTCTTATTTAATAGATCAGATCAAGCTCACAAGAAAGTAAGGCTGTAACCTACTGCATCCATGTGTATTGTATGTTGTAGTTTAATCAAGCAAATCTAAATATTAGTATGCATACAATGCACAATTATGTAAAATATGTTGTTGGATCCTCTGTTGTGTTGCCTATTTTATAATTTAAGTTGCACTTTTTAAACCTAGTATTAATTTTTAATATTAGTATTAATTTCGGGATTTCGGAGGAGAGGGGGGGAGGTTTGACCTCATAACCTCCCCCCTGGCTACGGACTTGCCCCTACTAGTAACTTAATAGATACAGAAAGTGAGGAATTTTTCACCGATGTAAAATATCATTGTATTATGATATTTTAATGTACAAAATTGGAACACTATCTTGGAACACTATCTCTTAAAATCCACTATGAGAGTAGAATTTTATGAATATGTCTGTTAAAACATCCTTAGAATTACTTTTTAGCTAACATAACTATACTTTATTAAATTACGATAACCATGGCAAATATGCTCATTATATTAAACAAATACCTCCTGATTAAACCCTTGTTATAGTTTCTAATTGTTTTAGTGCGCCTTCACTTAGTTGTGATACCATGCACTGTCACATGATGACAGTAATGATCAGCTTGTAGTAGAACAGTCCTTACTGGGATGAACAATGTTTTTACTTACACAATGTTTGTGTTTCAGTCCGCTTGAATTACCACTTTACTTCTTTAAAACTAAAAAAATAACCCTACTTTTAATAAACTCGTTTAGTAAATTATAATGGAACCTTACGTGTTAGTATTCAATTTATATTGGAACCTTAGTATATGTAGAATAATATTATTAGCTGCTGCAGCAGAATACCTATTACCTTAACGTTCCCTAGTGCAATTAAGTGTTTATAGATTCAACTAAACGCCGAACTTTCCCATAAAAAATCAGATTAATTTAATTTCTTTGTCTCTAAAGAGTTTTTGAAACAACTTCTTAAATAATATAAACAACACAAACGTAGTTACTCAACGGAGCGTATCAGATGAAAACACCGTTGTTATTATTGACTAATTTATCTACACTAATATTATAAAGTGATAAAATCAGTTTGTTTGTATGTAGGGGGTAATCTCTGGAACAACTGAACCGATTGAAAAAATAGTTTTACTAAAAAAAAGCTACACTATCCCTGAGTATCATAGGCTAGAATTAATTTTGATTTAAGGCTCGGCTTCCTACATTCAAAACGGCGAAGTTGGGTACCAATTTCAATGTTGAATAACCAAAACATACCTTTACTAAAAAGCATAGTTTTGTGTTGTTTTTGTCAAAAAATTGAAGCTGTATTTTTGTTCTTAAAGTAAAATAGATTGTGGGTGTTGATTGCTAATTTTTTTGCAAAATCTCTTTTTGATACTGAGTATAAAATTAATAAAGTTTACTAAGTTTTACTATTTATATCATACGTTTATGAAAACAATAAAACGGTTTTTGAAAATGTTTTCAGCAATCAACATCAGAATATGACAATACTTCAAAATGAAACCAAATTTTTAAATTTATTCCACGAATTAACGGGAAAAAATGACTTATTCTGTTGCATTGCTCTTATGGGAATTAGATTCAATATGGCGGGCAGGGTAGCGCTCCCTTAAGGTTTGAAACAACCACTAAAACAATAAATATTAACTATTTTTATATTTTCCTTAAACCTAGAGAGCTGAAATTTTGTACTTGTATTTTTTACAAAATACATAGGAAAAGTAAACTAGATGTGAATTTTGTCTCGTGCTGCTAAGGGGAAAAATGTGAAACAAATAAAACAATAAAAAATAATTGTTTTATTTTCCTTAAAGTTATTGAGTTGAAAATTTGAATATTTCAATCTCACAATATATATAAAAAAGTATCATAGACTGTTATTTTGTCACGTGCTTCTAAGGGGTGAAAATGTAGTAGCAACACTTTCCTTAAGGCTGTAGAATAAACCCTTCATAAATAAATTAATTTAAAAATAAGAAGCTACTATGTTACAACTTAATTAAAAATAAACACATATTATAATTATTTAGAGTCATGCATAAAAAAACGCTACTTGCGTTGAGTTTAAACGGTTGAGTACAGTACGAGTTTAAACTCAATGCGAATAGCACGTGCAGATGATTTCCACACCGTCGACGTCAAATGTTAATTTATATGTGTTCAATGTACATTGCAGTGTCTTTTGTATATATACAATTATGTGTAGTGGTTTAAATTAATGTTTATAACAACGTTCAGAGTGCGCGAACCGCAACATTTGACAATGACTGAATAAATATTGGAAACGGCCGTCATGGTATATAAGATTGACGAAAAACACAAGGATTGTACAAGTATTCCAAGAAAATGTAATTATTGTTTAAAAAAATCCAGTTTAGGCTACCACAAACAAAATATGAACAAAACAATAGCTAATGTCACAGTTTATTGTTAAAGAGGGTGGGAGCCAGCTTGAGTCTAAATTTTAGTCTGTTCGTAACCACACAAGGTAAACTCGCTTGCATTTACCTTAAAAATTATTTGTAAGTTCGAACCAGCAGAGAAATTGTGATGCTTTATTGAAGGCATCCAAGTAATACAATCGTTACGCCGTATTCGTTTGAAGAAAAATCTCCACTACGACCCATAATGACAAATTCACGTACGCTCGCACGAG
>JAGFPH010020588.1:0-14092 GCA_018207615.1 Philaenus spumarius | reverse complement strand
ATGTGCCATCAGGAGTTCCTCAAGCACTTCTCCAGGCTCCACAGCAAGTTTCCCAGTGGTCTTTATGATATTGGCCACCGGTGATACTGGGTCTTTAGCCAAGAGTTTGTGTATCCTGGATGCTTCCCGCACACCCTCCAACTCCGCGCAGAACCTCATCCAGGAGTCCCTCTTAGCTTTCCTTATCATCCTGCTATACTGAGACAACAGGTCGTGATAAGTAACCCAGTTCCCTTGGATCTTAGCGATCTTAAAGAGTGCTCTCACCCTCTTCCTCATAACTGACAGCTCATGGGTCCACCACCCAGCTCCCACGTTCCTCACACGTGTCAAAGGACAGTGCTTCTCGTAGGAGCCCATGATGGCCCCACTGAGCTCATCAGACACGCGCTCCAGTTCATCTACATCCTGGATCTTACCTGTCATGAGTCTTGTTTTCACCCCAAGATCATGTTCATAGGATTCCCAGTCCGTCCTTCTCGGATTCCTATACGTCTGGCATTGTAGTTTCAGTTCACCTATCCTGAAACAAATATGCTTATGATCTGACAAAGATGGCTCCGACGATACATGCCAATCATGTATCCTCTTCGCCATCCTTGCAGTACTTAGAGTAAGATCGATAACCTCACTCCTTACTTTGGTTACAAAAGTTGGTTCATTACCTTTATTAATTATTTCTAAATTATTGGAGATAATGTAATCTAATAGTAACTCACCCCTCCTATTAGTGTCTGTGCTCCCCCACACCATGTTGTGTGCGTTGGCGTCACATCCCAGGATGAGGTCCGACCCTCTCCTGTCAGCGTATTCCACAAGGTCCTGAATCCCTGTCGGCAGCTGTCCTCTGCCATCGTCGTACGGAAGGTAAATTGATGATAGCAGTAGAGTTTTTCCAAGTTCAGCCATGATGAGTCTTACCACGGTCATGTCTCTGGAACAATATTCTAGAACAGGTACATACATTAGTCTCTTATTTACTAATATGCATGTTCTAGGACCATTATCACATTTAGCATACACTAACCTGCCTCCTGTGTTTCCTAATCCTGATACTTTGCCCTGTCTAATCCAAGGCTCCTGTATCAGGACAGCATCCAGGTTCCCTGTAGCAAACCTCCTGCACAGCACCGCAGTTGCAGCCTTGCTATGCTGAAGGTTTATCTGCAGGACTCTTCCCTTCATCATCTAGATTTTCCTTAAGGACTCTCAGATGCACCTGCTCCAGGCCCAGGTACACCTTCCATCCCCTTGTCTTCAGCGTTCTGGCTGACAGCTCATCAATGACAAGAATGAGAGTCTGATAACTCTCTTCCTTCTTGCCACCCACCATCCTCCAGTCCTCAACAACCAGGTTTTTGTTTTGCCTGCCCAACATCTTAAGAAGGGCAGCCGGCTCTTTCTTAGCCAAACACTTAGAAGTCCTCAGAAGAACCTTGGTGGTCCGCAGGAGGTCTTTATACCATCCTACCCTCACCGCGGTTCCGCCTTCCCCTCCAGTGTTCAACTTAGGAGCCGTCTTCTTTAACCACTCTGTTGTCTCTGCATTGTCGCAGGTAATAACTAGTGCCCCTCTTTCTCCATAGGTCTTTTGAAATTGGAGAGTTGTCTCGCCGTCGGCCAGACTAATCTCCTCAATCAAAGCCTCTTGAAGGGCCTCTAGCTGCTCTTCCGTGAGTCTTACCTCCGGATAGGCTAATGGGACTATGACCATCTTTTCTCCTACAAGCTGGTCTCTATAGGCGGTCTTATTCACACCTTCCCCGCTTGTTTTCTCAGGACAGGCCGAAGGGTATCCCTCCCCCTGTCTCTGCTTCTTCTTAGAAGGTGCCAAATTTTCTGCAGACGATGTGCTCGCCGAAAGGTTCCTCTTATGCTCCCCCTCGGTTAACCCCATCCGCTTCTTGCCGACCACCTCTTTCCATTCGGCCTTGGGCAACCAAACACCCTTAGCCTCACGTGTTTCTTTCCGGGTCTTCCTCTTGGGTTTCCCGTCCTTATTACTGCCTACCTCAGTGTCGGGCAGTAACCCAACACCTTCCAGCAGTTTATCTTCCTCACCGAGATCCATGATCTTCTCGGTGTGGCTGTTTTCATCAGCAGTAACAGACATACAGACATACAGACAGACATACAGACATACATACAGACAGACATTTTGTAAAAACCACTTTTTTGGACTCAGGGAGTCCCAAAACGGATATTTCCACAAAAATCTCAACATCGATTTTTTTTGCGATCACTATACTTTCTCTATACTATAGTATAGTGAGAAAGTAAAAAGTTAATTAGTTTATTATTCCTTGTAAGTGTTTTTTGTTAACAAAAGTACTTTTGATTTTGTCTTATTTTAAATTAACAAAAATATTGTTAGATAAGTTGTACACAATGGTTTATTTTATTCATTAAAATATACTATAAAACTTCATATTTACAGCTAAACCAAAGACTCAACAATAACAATATAATATATCTACTTTTTTAATGGCAAAATAAAAGATTGTTTACTAAAAGCCCATGATTTTGTTAAACAAGAAATGAATACCCACTAACAACATTTCAGATTGTAGTGAAATATAATTCAGAGCTGGTGACGCCGCACGGTCAAGTTGGCGGCAGAGCTGACAACAGTAACGTAAGCGGCCAGTCAGGCTGGCCATCCGAGCTGTGAGGATGTCTAATTCGGTAAATATTCAGAGCTGACTGAGAATATCGTATGGCCAACAGATGTGTTGGAGTCTTAAAGTACCGTTGGGTATCAGAACGATAGTACGTGCGGCTTTCAATGGCTCTTATCGGCCGCACGGCCGACTTATTCCCGACTCTGGGAAATCTGGAATTTTTCGGAGTCCGGATCGGCCATCCGCCCCATTAATCCGGATTTTTGAGAGTTTAGTGTAATCGTTTATTCTACAGTCACATAATATTAACAGTATTAGCAAACTGCATATTCTAGTGTTGTGTCATTGGTGTTGTACATTACAGTATTGTAACACTACTCAGCAGGGGTGCCCACAGCATGGTTTGATGGCGCAAGTTGCGCCATCAGAATTTTGGGGGGGGAATCAATTTTTGGGGTGTTTTTCACAGTTTGGGAGGGAATTTTCATATGTTCCTGATTAAAATCAATATAAAATATAAAGATTTGACGATTCCCCCCAAGAAACTAGGAGATAATCTGTTGTTTCTATGTGTTAAAAATCTCCAATTATTCGAAAAGTGAAAGTGCCGTATTATTGACAGCCAGGCAATTCGACTACTACTGCTTGTAGTGCAGTGTAGAGACGAGCCGATAGAGGGTGCCGCGTGTGGTGTAAACAAAGTACTGTATACACATATTATAGACATTTACAGCGTTGAGAGCCTGCCAAGGTCATTCTGCAAACAACTGCCCTCCCTGCTCACAACAGTCCCAAAACCATGGTGTAAAACGGTGTAAGTAGATAAGGGGTGCTACTCAGAAAGACGAGTTTTGGATGGGTTCAGCGCATTTCATCAGATGATGTCACGGCTCGAATTAAAAATGCAGTCTTTCGTCCAAACGGCGTTTGAGCATAAATCATCAACAAATGTCTTACAAAGTGTATATTTTTGGTTTCTGTATGAAACGTGCTTTCCAACAGTATGAGTTTAACGATACAAATATGAAATTTACTATACCGAATTACCTTCATTTTATGATCTTTAGATTGGTGATTTCGAAAATGAAGTGAAATAAAAAGTAAAAAACTTTCCCACTACACATAAATATAGTGTAGAAAAAGTTATTATTAAAAATAATTTGCATATTATTATAAATATTCGTCTAAATTCAAATAGGGTTAAAGGTTGACTATTTTCTAACTTCAATATCAAATTTACATCGTTATAAACTACGTGAGTGAACAAGTTTGTCTTGTCGTCTGATCAAAAAAAACTTCTGCTCAAATTATTAAAAAAATCCATTGAAAGTAGTATTACTATTCACTTTTGTTAAACTAATTTTTAATACAAAACAGTTTTATTGACTTATGTATTGCTTGTTTCTTTTTGGATGGAAATCACTTTCTTTATTATTTATTTATTTTACATATTGTGTAGTTTTGTCTTACATTGTTTTGAACATTGTTGGTCTTATATTCATTTTTTTACCCTTGAGTCCAAAAAAGTGGTTTCTACAAAATGTCTGTCTGTATGTAGGCTATACAAAGCTAGAGCGAAAACTATTCTATCGATTTCAAACAAATTTACACCAGACATGTCAAGTAGGCCTGTATAGATGCACGAAAAACGGGTTTGAACAATTTTGAAAAACAACTCCCTTTTTGGCCAAAAAACCCCCAAAAAATCAGTTAGGGTATTTTTTTATATTTAAAAAAACGGCTCTAACAATTTTGATCAAATTTGGCTTATTTGCAGCTCCTAATGTACCCTACCACATGCAGAAAACCGTATCTTTCTAAAAATTCTTGTTTAGCTAATAATAATAATAATAACTGATTTTTATTGGTTTTTTGGCCAAAAAGTGGGTTGTTTTTCAAAATTTTTCAAAACCTTTTTTCATGCATCCATACAGGCCTAATTGACGTGTTTGGTGCAAATTTGTTCGAAATTGATCGAATAGTTTTTATCTCTAGCTAATAGTAATAATATTTATTAGTTAATCTCCTAGTTTAAAATCACCTCTCCTACAAAAATGAAGTCACTGTGAATCTGTTTAATAATTTAAATACTGTATGTTTGTGAGAAAGTATGTGCCAGTTTCAGGTACCGTTTATTTGAAATGTGGTTTTTTTATAACCTTTCTGTTGTATATTTAACCCTAATGTGTGTACAATTTCTGTAAGTTGCTCTATTTTTCTGTCATGGTTTTAATGGTTTCAAATTGTCTAGTTCCCGTGCTATTGTGGTTTTCCGTGATTCTTAAGCATTTTTTGGTGATTTAGGTTTTTTTTAAAAAGTTGTTCAATTTTCCTTAGATTCTTTGGAATAGTGTTCTATTCTCCATTGTTATTATATGTTCGCAAATTTCAGACCTTAAACCCTGTATTACATGTGCTATTATTTGGTTGTCTTCGACGTTACGGTATGCAATTAACAGATTGATTTGTGATTTCACTGTCCATCCGTAAGCTCTTGAAGCCACTTCTTATCTGGATAAAAGTATGTGTATCTTCAGATGGTAAGCCGTGATATTGGGAGGGTTGAACTAATGGTATTTTTTCTTTCCTCTCTATTTCAGTATTTGTTTTCGTTTTTTATTATATTTGGGTGTTGTCTTGCTTCTTCGTAGATGTGTTCGTTTTTCCTTTGATTGGACCATTTGAAATTTTGAAAGATTGCATTTGAAAATTTTTGTGACAACTCATGATTTCGTTCAGTGATATCTGGTTCGATGAAATTTGACCTATTAAGTCCGTTTTGACTTCCATTTGCTATCGGGTTAAGGTATGTTGTGATTGAAGCGACTGGTGCGATCATAGCTCTGCGATTATCGCTGGAAGATAATCGCGGAGCGATGATCGCCGTCAGACTGTTGTTATTGAAGCGATTATTCTACCAGTCGCCCGTTCATAACAAGACAAGACCATTTTGAACAATGCAAAGTAGGCGCCCGCGATTATCACTCTGCGAATTATCACAACGTACCTTTACATCAAACGCGTCTGGACTGTTAGTTTTATTCCATTAAGTTCTTTTGAAATCTATTTGATATTATTAATTATTATTATTAGTTATTTTTTGTTATTTATTTTAAAATCTTAATTTAGGGTATTCGTGTTTACCCCAATACTTACACTTTGTAACTACTTTTCAATCAATGTCTAATTTTATCAAAATAATATTAAAACAATTTTATTCTCACGTAATTTTGTGTTGCATGAAATATCATTTATTTGTATTATGTTTTTGTATTCTTCCAAATCGGTTAAGTACCTACTACTGGTCTTCAAAATGTATTGTAGTTTTTTATTGTTATTTTCTTACAATATTTTCTTAATTATTATCAATGAATGTAAAATTATTTTTGTATTTTTCAACTATATATGACTTTTTTAATTAAATTTGAATAGCTAGTTTAATACTTTAACATGTTACATTACATACGATTACCACCAATAACAAGGATTTCTTTTTCACCAAGCATTAGAGGTTAAAGAACTTATTTAATATTATGATGTCTTCTGCTACCGGTACTTTCAAAAGTAGTAATGTGTTGTTTTTGTTAATAAATCTTACTGAATTTGTGTATTTGTATTATTTTATAAATTACACAGAGCCTCCTTTTTTTCCATAATCATATTTTTATGAACAACTTTAATAAGTTATTGGATTTAACTGTAAACTTTAAGTTAAATAATGTGTTGTTTTCAGATTTTCAGAGAATAAAATAACACTTTTAAGAAAAAAAAAACAAAACAATTTTATGCGTAGTTATGTTTTTTTTCTTTTGCTAAAATGGCATAAAATGTCTACTTTATTTGGGAGAGGGAAACCCACAGGCAGGTTTTGGGGGGGATTTGCGCCATAGGCTTTGGGGGGGATGGGCACTCCTGCTACTCAGAATTCATTTTCTCAATCACGTTGTTAAGTGTGTGCTTAACAAACAGGTAATAATTATTATGTCTTAAATATTTTGAACGGATTATTAGCACAAGTTAATTTTTTTCAAACAAAAATGGTCAAAAAAGAAACAACTAACATAAATAGTTTAGACATTAGGCCTACATTTTGCCCAACTGGTCATGATAACTTAAATATTTGACAAAAACAACATGAAAAATCCTACTGATATCTTAACACTATGTACACTATGTAAAAATATTGTAAATATATTTCTAACTTACAGAGCCAGAAAAAAGTTGTATTTGTCGTACTGTGCTGGCGGAACGCCTGCTCTCTGCAAATACACAAACGCCATCGCTATCAAGTACTTATCTGCCATAGTGAAGCAAGTGTCTATATCTAGAAATCCTTTTACAGTTGGGTCCCCTAAAACACAAATTTATCAAAATCAATATGAATGTATTTTACGCTACATTTTCCAAAACAATATTCATAAGAAAAGTGTGTGAATACATGATAATTATCTTTAGCACTGGAACTTGGTGGTGGTGAAGAAGGCCCTGCCAATGGTGCTGGCCTAAGGGGCCGCCAAAGCAACAGGTGTAATTTTATCCAAAAAATTACGATAAATGAAAATTAAAAAATAAATACATGATACAAATGTTTAATAAATGGATTTGAATTACTTGTGTTTGAGTGTTTTTCTTATCAATTTCTTGTCTCTATATTTATGGTAATACTAGACTTACTTTTTATTCTGTTGAAAAAATGAAAATCTCTTTTTAACTAATAAAATTTGTTAATAACATACCTACAGTCCTTTGTTTCATCCTTACTTGAAGGGATTTTAGATTTCAGTGATTCAAGTCGCCATTTTCAAGTCGAGTACAAACGCACATTTTTATGAAACTTAGTCACATTTAAAACAATACAACACAAAACACTTTACGTTTACACACGGAAATATAGTCCATCGTTGGTCAACTAATACGACCCGATAGAATCAACGGACTCAACTTTTGGATGTATTAATTTAAACTGTTTAACTTTCTTAAAATATCTATGCTTTTTGTTTCTCATAAGAAAAGGTAAAATTGACAAAGGAAGGTATTTTATCTCGGGAAGAGAGTTTTTAACTGCTAATATAACAACAACAATCATTCTAATGTGATAGGGTAGTGTTGTTAGATAGGCCTAGTTAGTTATCAATTATGTAGGCCCAAAAGAATATTAAACTGGAAAATTTCCCCAATGGTAAGTTTCATAAACTTACCAATAAACTTTCCAATAAAGTTCTCATTATAGCCTAATTTATTTTCTTATTTTATTTAACTTAATAGTAAAGTATTTTTAATATTATATGATGTTTTATCTTCTCTTGTTATCTATGTTTCATACTTCGTTTACATGTTATATAGGCCTACTCCTAATTATAGTGTGTGGGAAGGGATGAAAGATGGGTGCCAAATTGACTCGCCCCGCACAAGCTAAAGCCGGCCTTGGTACGAGGATATAGGCCTAATTTATAATTCAAAATGTTACAAAGAAATGTTATTTATATTCTTGTAGCCTATATTCACAATGTACAAATTTCAACTTAAAGGTTATTCAATATGGTTTTTTCCAAGTGTTAAGACGCTAAGACTAAACGTTTTGACTATAGGTAAAACTAAATGTTAAAAGCCTTTTCTTATATTTTATTCCGTAACAGACCCTAAATAGATTACAAACACCATGCAGTATAGGCCTACAATATTTTTGAAGCAGCCTCAAATTGATGATTTTCCCCTAAATTTGTGTAGGACTACCAACTTTTTAAAAGGTATAGGAAACTGGTACTTTAAATTAGGCCTACATTATTTTCTCTAAACTCTTCTTATTTATGAGAAAATAAGAACAAATGCTTTTAGGCTGCCATAGGCTAAAATGGCAGGATACCCGGTACTTCGGTCTGTAGGATATTAAATAACCTTAAACCAGATAAATATTGTTAAAAATAAATAATGTAACTTTTCATAGACAGACTTTTAATTTAAAATTGAGGCTAGGGGCAAGTTTATTACTACGAACTTTTTAAAGGTTAGGCTAAATTGTAAAGTGCCTACCTATTAGTCAGATTATTGAAAACTTTAATTTATTTCAGTACTTTTAAGTGAGTTTAATTAATTAATGTCATGTTTTAAAATAGATTAGCTAACATAAACTTACTCATTATGTTCAGAAAATCTTCAAGATCCTTTTTAGGGAATACAAAGTTGTCACTCTCAGTTTGCTGTTCCTGAAGTTTGCTTGTTAAACTCCATTTGGTAAAATAGTTGTTAAAAAACCTTTCAAGTACCATTTCGTTCAATTAATAATGTATAGTGAATCACTTAAATCTCAAATCAACTGCAATACTTTTAAATACAGTACTTATTAAACTGCCTTTTAAGTGATTCTTTATAATAGGCCTAATTTACCCGGTTCTAGTTCAACAATGAGAATCACATGGGAGTTTATAGCAGTGTAGCCACACTTGACACACAAAATAAAATTTCATTATTCAAAAAATTCATTCACATACATATTTTTCATAACGAAATATTTCATTCTTTTGAAAGATAATGATTATCCAAAAGACAATGTCCAAATACATATTACTAGTGGCTTGTAGGAGCATTGCCCCTATATATTGTAGTAATTTTATTAAGTAAATTGTTAGTCTCATGATTCACCGTACCTTAAATTATCATTAAAAATTTGTGAATATAATACGCACAGTATTCTTACATACCTGCGTAATTTATTTTGATGTCTGCTATGTTTAAAACTAAAATTTGAAAGCACTGTGCAAGCGGTTTATTATCTAAACATTTTAATGGTAAGACAACTAAGGAAACATTTTTTCAGTACTCTTTATGGATATTAACTAAATATGTAAATAAATGTATTTGGATCTATTAAAACATTTTAATGGTAAGACAACTAACGAAATTTTATTCAATACTCTTCATGGATATTAACTAAATATGTAAATGTCTTTGAATCTATTAAAAATGAACTTAGAAAAACGCAATGATAATGTCATCTTCAAAATTTTAAACTTCTAATATTATTACAACAAAATCTCTCTGTAAACAACATTTATTGTATACTGTCCATTTTGGTCGCTTCCTTGATCTTTACTTGGATGTATTATGATTTTAACGTCATCTGGCCGCTTTACCCGGCTGAAGGCAACATAAAGTTGACCATGTGCAAACACTGGTCTCTTCAAATAAATACCAACTTTTGTAAAAGTTTGGCCTTGCGCTTTATTTATAGTAATAGCAAAAGCTAATCGCAATGGGAATTGAATCCTTGTAAACTTAAAGGGCATATTAGGATCTGTAGATATTAGTTTTATTTTTGGCATAAAAATTGTGTTCCCTTTTCCTACTCCAGTAATTACTTCTAATTTTATACTTTTTTCAGACAAACCTAACACAACCATTCGTACTCCATTAACTAATCCAGATCCAAGGTTCATATTTCTTATGAGCATCACTATTGAACCTACTTTTAAAACTAACTTGTGTGGTGGCATTCCTGATGGTGTTATTGAATTTATAAACTCGATTGGTACGTTTAATCTCTCTGTAGGGTCTTCTGAAACTACCTCATCAATACTGTAATATTCTTTGGAGTCTCCTTCGATGATTTGTAAGACTTCTTCATTTAAATTGTCACAATGTTCGTTTAAGGGACATACTATTATTTGATTAGAGTAGTTTTTAATATTTTCTAGAGTTAATGAGTCGCCATAAACATGTTGTACAATTGTTGTACATGTTGTACAGAGAGAACAAAATTATCAGGAATGTCGATTGCCGATGTTGCCCTATTTCGTTCTAAGGTTCCATTACCTAACCGTAAAAGCCAATCACAAAATGTAGTTTCATTTTGATTTGCACGCATGTTTTTTTTCAAATGCAATATAATTACATTTTTCCAAATTTTACTTCTCTGGAGGCATTCTTCAATTATCTGTACCTTGCTAGAAAGTGGCACCACAGGTAATACTTACCTAAAGTCACCTCCAAAAAGTACTACTTTACCTTACTTATACGATCCTTACTTTTCATGATATCTCTCAATAGACGATCAATGCAATCAACAGCAGTGGCTGGAACCATGGATGCTTCATCTATTATTATAACTGCAGAATCCCTCAAAGTAGTTGCTTTTTCAGAATTTACCTTAATCATTGAAACAGATGATTGCTGTACAGGTACAGGGAGACCAAACAAACGATGAAGCGTGGTTCCTCCCTCTAAAAGTAATGCCGCTATTCCAGTCCATGCACCTGCCAATGCAATCTCACCTCTTCCTCGGATTATATGTAGAAGACACGAATATACAAATGTTTTACCACTTCCACCTGGAGCCTCTAAGAAAAACAGTCTTTCTCCTGTATTACCTGATATGGCATTGAGAATTCGATCAACAGCAGTTTTTTGTTCATAATTAAGTTTTGAGTACATTTCGGCACCTCGTACAGACTCTTCATCTACGTTATAATAAATATTCAAAAGGTTTATGTTTCGAGGTACTGGTAAATTGAGGCTGGCACAATTAAATCCGTTTTCTCTAAGAATGGTGTCTATTTCTTGCAAAGCTGCATTTTCAGCCTCATCTACATTCATTTCATGGAAGTCCTCTATGAATTTGTCTTTAAAAGAAGTCCAAAGCGACAATGGAGATGTCGGCTCACAGAAACAACAAATGTATGCGAATAAATCTCGTAACTGTTTAGGCATTTTACTATTTTGTAATTCCTCTAAACAACGATGCCACTCTGCATCATCGTGAAGGAGTCCCCTTGCAACTGCAGCTTCTTTAAAATAGTTATATGTAATTCCATTGTAAACTCGTAGATCAGCAAATGATGTAGCCCCTTTAACATGTAGAAGTAATATACGTAAGTAAAATCTGTTTTGATCGTTTGGTGCTACGCTGTACAATCTGCCTATTACATTTGATCCACATCTTTGTCGACGTACCCATTTCTTTGAAACAAATCTGTAGTGCTGTGGAATATCTACATATAAATATTGTCGTGCATTAGGATCTCGACTGTTTAAATCAAACCATGCTGTCAGTGTTGTATGATTTTCCGCCGAAGTTTGAAGAGCTTCCTCCTCATTTCCAGCACTGAAATAAACATTGTGATGTCCTTCTTCATGAACAGCTAAGCGAATTATTGTATGAGATTGTTCGTGCATTTTATTTGAGTGTAGTCGCCAAATACCCTCATGAGAACTAACATACCGCATATTGGCAAAGCGGATTGTTTCATCAAAGTTGAGCTTATCATTTTGTACACTATTTACAAATTCTAAGCAAGCTGAGTCATATCCTTTATATACATATTTAAATAAGTATTTTACTGATCGGACACTCGAGCAAACTTCAACGTTTATGTGAGCGTTATATTTCATCAATATATACGGATTATATGGCACAACATCTCTACTGTCAACCAGGTTAACTCCCTTTTGGGATGTGATATCATTGTTTTGCCGACGGTAAAGTGGATATCCATTGCTGTTCTCAACTGTTTCATCCAAGAACTCTTTAGGATATTTTTTTGAGCATTTTCCATCCTTCATGCAAGGTGCATTGATATTTCGCACTCCGCATGGCCCATGAATCATGTTCCGTACAACAATGTCATGAAGCCTTGGAAACACATTGGGATTAGGTAACTCTGCACTAACACATTGGTCTATTTGGTCTGGTTCACGAATTTTAGATTCTTCGTCAAGGATTAGACGCATATGACAATGAGGTAAGCCACGTTTCTGGAATTCTATTACATACACATAAGCAATAACTTTTCCAAACACGTTTTTCTTTAGTAGATCGCTTTTTAATTCATTCAGTTTGCATCTGAATACTCTAGAAACAATGTCTGGGCGATCAGCTGGAGTTTCATTTTCTTTAAGTGAAGAGAGTATTTCTGTCCATTTAGGGTTGCATGTCATGGTTATAAACAGATCTGGCTTACCGTATTTTTGCACAACAGCCATTGCGTCTTGATATCGCTGAGTCATGTTACGTGGACTTCCTTCAAATGATGATGGCAAGACAACAATTTTACCTACAGTGTAGACTTGTGTAACTCATGAAGGAGCCGTTCAGAAGATCGGCTCACTTCGACTGAGCCAAATGAAGTACTTCAGATATCCACAAGATTGTAGTTCACTAGTTCAGTAGTTCACTAACTGAAGGGCTCACTGTTTTCTTTCTTTACATCCGGTGATATGTGAAGCGTAAGGATTGTCGTTCAGTAGTCCAGTAGTCCACTAACTCACCCAATTTCCGGCTCCCATTCCGGCTCTCATATCTTTTGGATATGTGCCAAATGAAGGAGTTGTTTCTTAACATCTCACTAGCTCAGTCTCAATAGACAGTCGATGCCCGTGTTTTACTTCGTACAATTTATTTGATGCGTGCTTAAAGTAAGGAACAAATATTTGTTAATGTACATTGTCCTTGCAGTCTATATTTTATTAGTGTTGAATATTAAACTAATACCTATGCATTAGTTTGTTAGTTTAATTTACTTTCCATTAATGTTCTTATTTATGAAGTGATCGTAGTTTTCTTTTTTTACCGAAATAACAGTTTTTTAATATTTATAATTTTATTTACTTTAATAAGTAAATCATATATGCGTGTATTAAGAAATTTGTAAAAACAAATTTAAACTAATATTATAAAGAGGTAAAATTTGTTTTTATGTGGAGGGGGAGGGATCTCTAGAACAACTGAACTAATTGAAAAATGGTAATAAAAAGCTTTACTACCCCTGAGTAACAGCTAGGCTATAATTCATTTTGATAAAAACATTTTTTATTTCAATATTTGTAAATTTAGTCGGAAAAAATCCTAAGGTTAGGCCTAGACTGGTGAATTATGAGCATAGCAACCAATTGAATAAAATAACACATAGGCCTACAATTGTTTGCTCTAATATTTCTACCTGCTAATTTAACACCTGATTTCAAATTTTGAAGCAACTATTTATTGTATTTCTAACTTTTAGGTTAGGTTTTTTTAACATTTAACATTATTTACCATCTTAGCTTTTTGGTTATTATTAATCCTACACCTTTATTATAAATAAAAGATAACTTGATTATGTGTATAGAAGGTTCTAACGGGGATGGCGTGCGGAGCACGCAGTGGCTTCCCCTCGTAGCCTATGTAATAATATTGTGTAGCTTAATGTTACACATTGTGTTTTAGTATTGCTATCCTGATGTCAGTAGTTTGGAAAGCATTCAATGCTATGACTTGTATTACAATTTATAAATCACTCACTACATCTCATTCAATACGTTCTGAACTACTGAACTAATTGAACTACTGAACTACAATGGTGAACTAGTTCCTTTCACTGAAGGAGATTCACTGAACTACTTCAGTAAACTGAACGACATTGCCCAAGCCTACTACAGTGACGCTTTCTAACTGTGCTCTGTTCAAAACAAAATCTTGCAATCCACGGTAATGTTCAACT
>JAGFPH010020587.1:0-14094 GCA_018207615.1 Philaenus spumarius | reverse complement strand
ATAACAGACCGCCCGCGTATACATGCTGATCTCGTGACCTACATTTGGCTTCAACTCACTGCAAGTCCCTATTATTCAAACTTACAAAATTAATTGCAAATTTAAACTCAAGACCTACAACGAGTTTTGTCCGTTGTAATATATATATTTTTTAATAAAAATTCTCTAAAATCCACGCGATTACTCCACTTAGCATAAATGATATGTATTTTGTACCTTCGGGCCTTTTTTTGCTGCAATAAATCTCTATATCAAAGCCCACTAAAGAATACCGTTGAGGGACGGGCTTGTGTACACCGAGACCTTGAACGCTCCAATCGCCGTAGTGCGATGTTGTCATGTTCTTCCCTCGCTTCTGACTGACTACGGCTGACTGAACGCATTTATAATTATTTAAACTGTGCGATCAAGCCTCGAGCGATAAATACCAGGAGTGTTCGAGGCTAGTAGATATGACAACGCTGCGCGCCCATCCTATTGGCTGCCTCGCAACGGTATTCTTTAGTGGGCTTTGATATATGATTAAACTTTCATTCCTTATTTTTTATAAATAAATTTCCAACTTGTAGTGTTGTTTTTACATACTGTGTTTCCTTTGTTTATTTAAAGTGTTTGGAACAGTAATGTAGATTCTTTTTTATTAAACTGTTCAATACTGTTCACAAACTTAATTTTTGTATATCTGTGTTTTACGTAATTGCAGTACAGTACTGAATTATGTACATTACAGTGCCATAAGTTGATGTACCAGAGTGTTAAAGTACCGTTGGGTAACGGCGCGGCGGCGATAGTATGTGCGGCTTTCCATCGCTCTTATTGGCCGCACGGCCGACTTATGCCCGATTCTGGGAAATCCGGATTTTTTGGAATCCGGATCGGCCATCCGCCTCATTTGTCCGGATTTTTGAAAGTCTACTGTATATTATAAATTGGCTTCCTAACGTGGGACATTTTTATAAGAGAGTCGAAACTAGTAGATTGTAGCTTATTGTTACTAAAACAAATTCTTACGGTTTTAAAATGTTTTCAGGAGATTGGTGTGATTCAAGACTTGCTGCCAAAAATTAAGATTGAAGCACCACCTAGGGAAGTGAAACGAGAACTGAGGCTTTGCCTAAAGGTATGTTCAGGAGGTTCAAATATACTCTTTTATTTATTTGTGACAAAAGTAAGTTTACTTTCTACTTACACCATGGCATTAAATATAATCTGTTTGTTCTTAGGTCTATTTTGATGTAAACAAAGTCTTTGAAAGACCTTGACTTTACAACAGCCGGGGATGTTGTGAATAAATTTACAGCAAAAGTCAAGGTTTTTCTATACTAATATTATAAAGAGGTAAAGTTTGTTTTTTTTTTTTTTTGTTTGTATGTAGGGGGTAATCTCTGGCACTACTGAACCGATTAAAAATATAGTTTTACTAATAAAAAGCTACACTATCCCTTTTTATGAATAACATAGGCTATAATTCATTTCTATAAAAACCTTTTTTTATTTCAATATTTGTAAATTTTGTCGGAAAAAATTCATAGGTTAGGCCTAGAATGATAAACCAACACATGTATTTACATACATTTATTACCATAGCAATCAATTGAATAAAATAACAGATAATATAGCTGTTTGCTCCAATATTTCCATTAACAAGTGATTTCAAAATTTGAAGCAATTATTTTTGTATTTCTAGCTTTTAGGTTAGGGTTTTAAAGTGTAGACCTGAGCCTTGCTGGTTCTTTTAACCATTATTATAACTGCTGTTATAAAATATAAGAAATAATTTAATTTGAATATTTAACATTATTTGCCATTTTAGTTTTGAGGTTATTATTAATCCTACACCTTTATTATAAATAAAACATAACATGTTTTTAGAAGGTTCCATTGGGGGTTGGAAACACGCAAGGGTCTCCCCTAGTATTTAATAAAAACAAAAGTCAATTGTTTCTACTACACATTCATTTCTTCTAGAAAGCAATAATAATTGTTTGTTTTGCCAGTTTATACCTAAACTGTAGTGAATAAAAACTTACATTAAGGGTCTGCAGTACTTAAAATAAGTTTCAAAGTTGACTCTACCGCTCCTTTCCTACGAGGCAGATTTGTGAACTACGAGAAGGAGTCGAAGCAATATTCCGCCAACCCCATCACAAAAATAGTTCAAACGCACAGCACATGCGTAACATTTTACCTTGTGTCGGTCTCCGAATCTCCCCTCCCCGTCTGAAATAGCCGAGTAGCAAAGGTTTCGTCAGCGATATTTAATCAACAAGTGGGTATATTTGTATTTAATTTTACCGCAGACATGATACTGAATACTAAATGAACATAGGGTAGGCCTAATAGTTTCTTGTCTTGTTTTGTAACTTTATTTAGGGATAGTAAACAATTTAGGACATTTTGAACAATCTAATTTCTAAACTAACTGAAATGTCTCAAGACGCAAAATTTCTTCTTTTAAAAAATCTGATTTTTTTTTTGATTATAGGAATGCATTGGCCTCACTCAATTATACTCGGAATAAAGGAGTGTACATAGTTCTACGTTTATGTAGGCCGATTTATTTATTGTCATAACAGATTTCGCAAAGTTTTACAAGAAAGTAAATAATGTTTATATGGTACAAATTTAACAATTTAAGTATGTAATTGTATGTACTTTTTGTTGTATTGATTCAACGAAATACGACAGGATAAATTTAAACATCTCCAAGAACAATCAACCCCATGTACAAACACTCAGTAATAATTATTTAAAGCTTATGGTAATTATATTTAATTATAAATTCCATGGTTGTAATATTTTTAAAACTATAATAATTTTTTTAAAGAATATTAATTAAACAGATATATAAATAAGTCATAGTACAATTTGTGTTTTTTTTTTTCAATAGACTATAATCAACAAAATGTATTACAAAACATAAATTTCTTTAAAAATACAAATATTTTATATTTTAAAAACCTGTGAACATTGGGGGGGTCCTTTGGTCCAGGCTGGTTGTGTCCCCCGGTTTTCTACGGAAATGATTTGGTCACCTTAGACTAGGTATTGAAATGTCAGTCTGACATCCAGGCCTTGATTTAATCAGGTTATTACTCTTATGAAATAGGCCTACGTATTAACAGACAATTAAAAACTAAACACAACTGAACACAAACAGGAACAATCTTCCGATCATTACAGTAAATGAAATAAACGGTATCAGTTAACTGACACAAACTTTCTCCCAACTTACTGTAGTCAAAATAATATTGTTTTCAATCATTTTATTTATTACTTTTTAGAACAAAACAAAAAAATAATATTCTAACTACGTCAATCGTATAAAAAAATTATTGTCCTAGGCGGGATTCGATCGCGCGACCTTTGAATTACTGGCCGTGATCGCTACCATGGTGCTACCCCGTGCGGCCGCTGCCGCGATGCTAGATTGACAACATAAACTTTTCCCCATAATTATAAAACGCCGAAGTTTTGATAAAAGCGGGTGGTGTCATTTTGTTTGGCATCTTAAGCACTATAAATACTGAAAATTTGATCAAAATCGTTAGAGCTGTTTTTGAGAAATTTTCATTTTTGTTGTTTTTTATGGGTTTTTAGGGGTAAATTACCCTTCAAAATTAAAAATTCCAAAAAATGAAAAAAACGCCTGGAGATATTAGGGTTTAGTACCTACATACCAAATTTCATGAAAATCTTACAAATAGAGTCCTCTCTGGTCGTGTATACATACTGATAGACTAACAGACAGACACCACTCTAAAAACACTTTTTTGGGTTCAGGGAGCACCAAAACAAAACATTCCACTAAAAATATTTTTGGGTTCAGGGAGCACCAACACAGATAATTGCACTAAACCATTTTTTGGGGTTCTGGGAGCACCAAAACAGATAATTCAACTGAAAATTCAAATTCGAACATTTTTACGAAAACAATACTTTTTCCATATACTACGTATAGGGTGGAGAAAGTAAAAAATGTAGACTAATAATAAAAATAAATTAAAAATATTTCAAAAGTAGTACACAATTTGATTACACACAAAGGAAAATTTTAAATCTATAAATACTCAATTTTTCAATATTACAATTCTATAAAAATATGAATGTTTAATTACAATATTAAAACTTAATAAGTTTTGTTATAATAAATATGTTTATACAAACTAATAAAACTAATTACAGTTAATCAAACCAATTATTTTATACAAACAAATTCTAAATCAACAATAAGGAAATATATACCTTACAAAAATAATTTATTTACATCATTATATTATTTTTTATTATACTATTTATATCTAACTTAAATTTCTTACAAATTTATTTTGAAGCAAACTGAAAGGGAAAGAATTATACCAGCTGTTGTACCCTCACCGTTGTTAGGTGCTCAATGACAGTTATTTATTGCTTTGTCTTTGTTTACTGTGTTTGTCTAACTAAAAGTAATTGTCACATCTTCGCCTAGTTCAAAGATGGAAATTCAACACTCAAATAATTATTAAAGTATCTTGAATAAATCAGGAAAATATTCAGGATGTGTTTGGGATATTCCTAGGGCACCCTGTGATGTGTGGGTAATACAAATTTAAACCAATAAGATAAATTAAGAAGAAAATAATTCGACCACGCAGCTGGACCGCTGACGTGAGATGAGCAAATTTCCAAAATTAAGTCTATAGGCCTATGTTTTAGGGTTTCAACCAACAATTTGGGAAATAGGTCTACTCACGAAGGCGTTGATCAGCTGTCTGTGTGTACGCAATATATTAGTATAATTTGTTTGCTCCTAGTGGCTTTGCGAGTTTGCACCACTTGGCTTCGAACCGGGTACTTTTTGGTATTTTACGTTTGGTCGATTTTGGGGGAAACAAGCGAGCTATAAGGTCGCGTAAAAAAACAAAATGTGCAGAATAACATCCTACATTTATATGTTTAGAAAAAACTCTAAAAAAATTTCATTCTCGTAGTAAAAATCTCAAAAAATAGTTACTTCCGGTCAAAAAACGTACTTCTGGGTGTTGGATTTTTTTGGCTAACGAACTCGTCTGAGGCACATAGACAACCTATTGCTGGATAAGTGTGAAAAAATTGGCATTCGCGGGCAACCTCTATTATGGTTGGAATCGTATATATGTAATAGGTCACAAAGTGTGTCTGTTGCAGGAAGGCTGTCTAAACAGGTCCAGTTGAGATATGGAGTCCCTCAGGGATCAGTTCTTGGGCCAATACTGTTTTTAATTTATATAAATGACCTTTCGTCAGTAATAAACGTGGATAAGCTAATTCAGTTTGCTGACGATACAACTTTGACCTTTCAAGCAAATTCCTTAGAAAGTTTGGAGCAAAAGGCTTTCTTACAGGTCAATGCCACAAATCAGTATTTGGATGAAAATAATTTGGCAGTAAATCCTGGAAAAACTAAGTACATGTATTTTAGTCTAAAGCATGACATGAACCAGGCGCCAAGTGTCTTTCTAGGAGAGGAAGAACTTAAGGAAGTAAACTCAGTAAAGTTCTTGGGCCTCCTTATTGATAATAAGCTTTCTTGGAGGAATCATATTGATAGTATCAGTGCAAAGATTGCCTCAGGAATATTTGCATTGAGAAACTTAAAGCCATATTGTACACCCTCAATTCTTTTGACCGCTTATTACGGGTTAGTATATCCCCACCTGTGTTATGGAATCCTTCTCTGGGGAAGTTCTTCTGTTCAGAATCTTCTCAGAGTATTTGTCCTGCAAAAGAAAGCTATTAGGCTGGTAGCAGGACTAAGGAAATTCCAGTCGTGTAAGAATGTCTTCAGGGAGCTTGGTATTCTTACACTTCCAAGTATTTATATACTTGAAGTAGTCCTATATTTCAAATTTAAATGTGATCACGTCCAGAACAAAGACATACACAATTATGGCACCAGACAGGCAGGTAACTACCGTGCTAAAAAGCACAGAGTAAGCCTTTTTAACAAACTCCCTTCCCAAGCTGGTGGACGTTTGATTAATAAGCTCCCAGAAAATATTAAAAATGAAAAAAATTATAAGATTTTTAAAAGCAGGTTTAGACAGCTTCTGTTGACTGGATCGTTCTATTCGGTGGGGGAGTTTGTGCACCATAGATTTTCTTGAACGTGGGGATCTCAGTGGCAGGGTCTATTTTTGCCTCTGGGTGTAGCAGTTTTCTTCTTTTTAACTTGTCATTTCTACTGTATTTGTGTAATGTTTTTTTAAATGTACGGTACTGTAAAAGTGTATAATATTTTAAAAAGTTTTAATTGTATAAAATGTTTTATTGTTGTAGTTTTTAAAAGTATAAAAGGATTAATGAAAGCCACTTTATAAATTAATGTTATTTTCTATATATACATGTTATATTGTTTTACGTTTTTTTTTTGTTAAATAATTTTAAAATTTAAATCTGTAGATTATTTATTGTCTTGCATTATATCTAATAATGACTTGTCTCATGCAATGTAAATTGTCAAAGGACTAAATAAAATGAAATGAAATGAAATGAAACCAATGCGTGTACCAAATTTAGACCAAATTGGACTTAAAATGCGGCTGCTAGAGTGCGAACACATATGTACATATATATATATATATATGAATTTTAATGACACCCTAAAACGTGTTCTAGGGACGATGATCGGTGCTCATTTGCTACTCCCGACCTTGGGTCTCACCATAAAGGCCACTGCAATGGCTCATTTTTTCCTATGGAAATTCGCTAATAAAAATAAATTGGTTTTATGCCCTTCATATTTCTCAGCAAAGAGTCACATATGTTGGATGAATTTTAGATATAATTAAATTATTTTAACGTTGTTTTCCTTTTTTTTTTCTTTTCTTTTTTGTTAGCATGGTTTTTTCTTTGTCTGTTCTTCTAAAATGTGAGAGGGTTCTCTAATGGGCATACTTCTGCGACGTCTAGGATCAATAATTTCTGGTAGTAGACATGTCATGTAAAATTTAGTTAATTTTTCTTCCATCTCAGTTTTCCAAAATAAATCATCTTTTAATATACTGTCTACTTTTATTCCTTTGTTAGTCCAAAGAATAAATTTGCAGTACTTCTTAGAAAGACTAGTGGCTAAACTCGCGGACATGAAATTAGGCAGGTGAGAAAAATTGCGGTGTTGCCAGATATCGAACTAGTCAAGCGACGGAAGGTCGAGATTCGCCTACCTCCTCGCACCAACTGGCAACACTACCCTTGCACTGTTACAGCTTATAGCATAGATCATGAATAATAATTAGGTTATCCAAATACAATGCTTATAGTAAAGTTGTTCGCGTTCATGGTGTCCTCAATCCACACGTGTTTCCCGGGTGGTGTTAAATGAACAACAATTAATAATTAACAACATTAATAATGACTTAAATACTTTCTTACAAAAATCTAATTATTAATATGTACCCGTTTATTATTTAAATGTAGCCTACCCTACGTTTCTTATTCCCACAAGGTATGTGGTAGTTCGCTTTGTAAAGGTACTAGGGGAGACCCCTGCGTGTTTTGCACGCCAACCCTCAATGGGACCTTCTACAAACATATGTTATGTTTTATTTATAATAAAGGTGAACGATTAATAATAACCTCAAAACTAAGATTGTAAATAATGATAAATGGTCAAATCAAATTATTTCTTATATTTGATAACGGCAGTTATAATAATGGTTAAAAGAACCAGCAAGGCTCAGGTCTACACTTTAAAACCCTAACCTAAAAGCTAGAAATACAAAAATAATTGCTTTAAATTTTGAAATCAGCTGTCAATGGAAATATTGGCGCAAACAGCTATATTATTTGTTATTTTATTTGATTGGTTGCTATGGTAATAAATGTAAATACATGTGTTGGTTTATCATTCTAGGCCTAACCTGAGAAGTTTATCCGACTAAATTTACAAATATTGAAATAAAAAAAGGTTTTTATTGAAATGAATTATAGCCTATGTTACTCAGAGATAGTGTAGCTTTTTATTAGTAAAACTATTTTTTCAATCGGTTCAGTAGTGCCAGAGATTACCCACTGCAAACAAACAAAAAACTTTACATCTTATAATATTAGTATAGATTATTTAAAAAGCATTATTGAAATTTTATTATGGTAAGAAAAAAATTAGCGGAATTATAGCTTAAACAAAAAAAATCATGGTATTATCATCATACAATAATTATGTAAAGGAAATGCAAATGATCTATAAACATTAAAATTATTTGTTTTTTACTCTTGATTATAAAATAGCAACTTGCAACATTTGCGCAAGGCTACGGCTACGGTTTTTGCCGAGCGCCCGCGTGTCTTTGTTCTTGGTTCATACAGTAATGCATTTTACAACTAAACTAAGAATCTCATAAAAAAATTTATTCATACGATTTTCTACAACTTTGCAGCAGACGATATTTTGCTGACCAAATAAACAAAAATTAGTTGGTGAAAAATTCAATAAGCCTACACAGCGGTTTTAAATTAAATTACCATTTAGGTTTTTATTCTTCTGTTAATTATTTGCTGCCGTTTGAAAAATAAAAAAGTCATACCATTGGAATCAGTACCATTTTCAGAAGACAGTGGTATAATTTTATTTCACAATGCTCTGTAGATAGATTCACAAGCACGAGAGAAAACACTACTATTGAGCTTCAAAACCTTTACTTGATGGGTGTAAGTTGTAGAAATAACTACAGCACGAGTTGGCAACCCGCCTAATTTCATGGCCCCGAGAAAAGTACCAATAAACTATAACCCCTAGTACTGAACTTGGTCGTATATTTCATGAATGTACTTACGGGGATTCAATCAGAAAGCAGTATTTTGAAATAAGTTTTAATGTGTATCATCAACAGTAGGATTTCAATTACATTATTTTTTGTATGTAATAATATTTCTTTAAAGAAATATATTTCAGAAACAGTTTGCAAGTTAAGGATACTTTAATAAGTTACGTGTTTTTTTCGTTGAATAATTTAAATTCGATAATTTTTGAGTTGTAATATTGCAGACAATATTGAAAGTAGTGCCATTTATCTGTAAAAGTTATATTCATACGCAACTGAGTAGTTCTTATATGATCCGCGCGAAGTGACACCGTACGTCTAGGTACATTACTTCTTTTGAACACTTGTATCTGCTTTAATTTATAAGTTAGAAAATTCATTTTTTTTCTACCAGATAGAAGATAAAATAACGGATGTTTTCCTTTTTTGAAAATTTCGATATCGGTTTTCATTGACCAACAAAAAATCAAGAACTTGAAACATTGTTTTCAATCTTGAACTCATTTTTTTCAAAAACTATCCAAAAATTGTGATTTTTTAAAAAAGGGAAACATCTGCGTTAACGTGATCTTTGAAATAAGCCGTAAATCATAACTGTGTGATTAAAATTGGCAGTGGTACGAATGTTCAAATGTAACATTATTCTTATGAGCAAGAAAAGTGACAAGATTTGTGTACTGCAGAGCCTTAACTTGTTGTCATTAACTAAAGCTACAAGGATGTCTAGTCTTGTTGACTCCTGTCTAGAATACTTTCATTAGTTTACATATCAGGCAATGCAAACATTCATGGGATTATTTTATTGAGGGAGAAATTAGTCTGGTGGAACTTCTATTGAGGCTCTAGGGTGTTAACCTATATTCCAACCGAGTTAAATTTAAAAATAAATAAATACAATATGTACTTTATATGGGTATACAACATTAAATATAATTTTATTTAATTAAAGTAGAGAACAAAAAGTACTGTGTATAATGAAACACAAACCAATAAGTATTAGTTTTCGTATTTGGCTTAAGAGTAATTAGAGAGGGTGTGGGCTTTCCAGGATAATTTATAAGAGTTATCTATATATATAAAATCGAAATACCACTTACTCACTGATGATCACTATATCTCAAAAACGACAAAACATATTAACTTGAGACTTAACATAGTGGTTTCCCTTATGCTCTAGATGTGCAATAAGACGAGATTTTAAAATATTTTGCGTTTAAGGTTATTAAAACGTAAAAAGCGTTAGAAATATAGATACAAGTCAAATGCCACTGACTCACTATTCATCACTATAATTCAAAAACGACAAAACATATTAACTTGAGACTTAACATAGTGGTTCCCCTTATGCTCTAGATGTGCAATAAGACGGGATTTTGAAATATTTTGCTTTTAAGGTTATTAAAACGTAAAAAGCGTTAGAAATATAGATAAAAGTCAAATAACACTGACTCATATCTCAAAAACGACAAAACATATTAACTTGAGACTTAACATAGCGGTTCCCCTTATGCTCTAGATGTGCAATAAGTCGGGATTTTGAAATATTTTGCGATTAAGGTTATTAAAACGTAAAAAGCGTTAAAAATATAGATAAAAATCAAATGCCACTGACTCACATTGTTTACAAGGAGGTCCTTTAAATAAGCATATAAAAAGGCTGTCCTTTGGCAGGTATTAATAAAACTAAAAGATAAATATTTTATACACTTAAGCTAAGAAAGTAGTAAATAGTGTATTAACAAAGAGTAATACGGGATGCCTTTGAAATTGATTTTTTTTTTATCGAGCTTAACTCGTAGCTAAGCACGGGCACCCAGCTAGTTTATGTATACTTGTACGGTAATTGAAGTTTAGTGTAAATATTTAACATAATTTACGCTTATAGTTATTAGTTTTTATGGATTAAATTATTTTAAACTGGTTATAAACAATTAACAATACAATACAAGATTGACACTTAATATAGTTTTCTGCACATGGATGCAACTACTCTTTAGATGTTATGAAAAATTTCACTAGTACGCTTCTACGACTATTTCATCACAATGTTCTCACAGATCATATATGATCTATATAGTCTAACCAGCAGCATATTACCTTGGTCTAATTGCAGATGTTACATTTGTGAATGAATTTATGTTTTTTTTTTAATAAAATTTGCCTTTTTTATTTTGTTTTGTATAATAATAAATGACTTCAGAATAAGTGACTTGCGGAGCTCATGGCATACCAGAATGCCTTTACTTTTGAAAGGGTTAACACTATACTTATGGATGATTTGTAAATGATATTAATTCACAGCAGCAGTAAGACTAATGTGTTATTATTTTAATATGTTTGCAGAGAATACGTGTTCCTGATCTCCTACCTAGAGTGGTGTCTCCTTGTGAAGTGAGGCAAACTGATAACAAGGTGTGTAAAGGTGTTAGTCTTTGCTTAAGTATTAGAAGAATAAAATGGGAACTTCATTAATCTAAACTATATTATCTTGTTGACAAGTGCGTTCAGTACGTATCTTGCTCTAAAACATGACAAAAAAAGAACAATAGAAATAAAAACATTTTTTGTTCATACATTTGCTATTATTTGTTTATAAAGAAATAATACACTTCGTTTCACGAGTATAAATCAACTATATTTATCGTATTTACCTTTTAGGTCTGTTTAAATAATCCTATTTGAATGTTTTATGTTTTATGGCCGTTTCATCTACACGGAGACATCATCAGACTAAAACATTCAAATAGGATTATTTAAACAGACCTAAATGGCAAATACGATAAATATATTTAGAATAATAATCCAGAGGCTTAGAATAGAATAAATATAAATCAACTCTCGATTTTAACTTTATAACGAAAGTTAATTTGGAAAACTAGTAGCTTGATTATTGCCTGTTTACTTGTGATAGAATGGGGTGTGTTTGTAAACATGTGTTTACATAGTAATATTTAAATGTTTATACTTTTGTTTCTAAATTTATTAATAGCTCCTCAATATTTTGTATCATACCCTACATTGACAGAAATCATGTACAATATTATAAAAATGAATTTTCAGTATATCCATGCGTATTGTTTTACATTACTTACTATCCTCAATGATGTACTTTTTAAACATTGAAACACATTTAAGGAGGCAAATAGTATGAAACTAAATGTTTAATTACTTCAAAGGTAAATAATTAAGGCTAAATCAATAACAAGTGTCCTTATTGTCCCCATACTGAAAATGTAAATTCTCCTTCGCTATCATTTTTTGTCGTTCTTACATCAAAGTTAAAATATAATTCAATTTTGAAGTGCTATTCTGGATTATACTTATAAAGAATAAGAAAACATATTTATATTTAAAAATATGGTTAAAAACATGATTAGTAAATTTTAACACAATCTGTGAAGCCCTCTTTACATAGTAAAGGTTAACATTTTTGCAATAACACGTAACAGGATCTTGTTATATGCAAAGGGAATATCTAATATATTAAATACTGAACAAACCATGAAGTCTAAGATGTATTGCTTGTAATATAAACAAGTAAAGACAAATTTAAGTAAAAACACAAATATTAAATTAAAATTATGTATTGGTGCATATTAAAGTCCTTGTTAACCAAATGCTTAAGTAATTCACTTTCAACTGTATTGAATTCAAATCACCGTGAAAATTAATGTTCCTTGGCACTCGATTAAGGAGAATAACAATGCTTTCAATCAACATTATGCTACAAATTTATGTTTTGCTGAGAATGCTAGGCACAGCAGTGTGTGCTTTGTGACATCGTCAATGGCTGGACAGAACAACCAATATAATATAGAATCTATAATCATGTTGGCCAAAGTTATCAAAGCATAGCTTTATAAAATAAAGAATGAAAAACAACATCAAACAAAAATCATGCTGGCCAAAGTTGCCAAAACCTAAATTTAGAACCTAAAATCATAATGGCCAATTCTGATTGCAGACTTTTATATAAAATAAAAATTTTAATTATATAACTTATAAAACATATGAGACGCTTAGGATAACAAATAATAAGTAAAGCATAATTTAAAAGACGCAAAATTTAATTTCAAATAATAAATAAAACTACAATAATTATATAAAAGCAGACATTTTGGATTATATATAAAAACAAAAAATTTAACTTAAAATATATTTTTCAACTCTAAAACAAAAAACTTGCATACAACTTGCATATATCTAAAATAAAAGAACATTATATAGTGTTAAAATATATTGAAGAAAACTTGGGACACTCAGTTTTTAGCCTACAGTCAATGAACATCTTAAAAGACAATAATGTTAAAGCAAAAACAACAGTGAGAACAAAAATTTAATTTGTGATGTTGGTAGTTTACGTTACTACGTTTAGGGAGACATATTGCGACTCCCTGGAAAAAGGAGGCGGAGCTAAAACATAGACGCCGACACTTCGAACAATGTCGTCAAAGAGAACAGAGGTGCAATGTCTGTTTTCTAGTTTTTAAAAAGTGGTGAACATGTTGTAAAATTTGGTCCAGATGGACGAATTTAAAGTTGAATTTGTCTGGATTGTTATGGCTAGATGAAAGGTTTAAGCGTCAATTATGAGGCAAGGTGGAAAATTGTGATCTGGTTTTGGAACGTTGGCGCGTGGGGCATCGAGTGCATAGACAGTGAAACTATGGAAGTATTTAAAGTGTTTGTAATGGGCCCCAACGAAAAAGCAAGTATATTAAAAACTAAGTAATGTACATTAAAAAGATCTAACTTCATTTTTTATGTAACTCAAATTTCTTTTCTTTTTGTTTGTTGTCTGCTTTAGGTTAAGATTTTTTTTTCATCACAATTAATAGTGTCTTCATATTTTCTGTGGAATACAAATAAGATGTGTAGATCGTAATTCATATGTTTGTATATTTAAAAAAATTACAATTGAAAGTTGATATGGCTAAATAAACAACAGAGTCAAGTCGCCGTGATGTTTTAAGTTCATTATTACCTGTTTCCTCAAGTACTACAGATACCAAAAAACTCACGACCCTGAGGTAAAGATAAATATTAATTAGCTTAAATAAAGATACAATAATTTTAACTTCAACAAATTTAAAAAAAGATAGAAAATAACTTTTAGAGTCATTTTTTTTATGTTTTAAATAGTTTTTAACAAATAAATTAATTTTTTATAATTTTGATTGTAACCGCAAGGCAATCAAGTTACAAAATGGTGCAGCCAACTTTGGGGCTCGTCATAAGAGACTAAAGTTACAAAATGGCGCCCAACATGGGGCCATTATTATATGATAAAAATCCATGATCCAATATAATTTCT
>JAGFPH010020586.1:0-14096 GCA_018207615.1 Philaenus spumarius | reverse complement strand
GCTGATTTCAAACTTTGAAGCGATTATTTTTATTTCTAACTTTTAGGTTAGGTTTTTATTAAAGTGTAAACCTGAGCCTTGCTGGTTCTGTTAACCTTTATTATAACTGTTGTTATAAAATATACGGCAAAATTTGATTTGAACATTTAACATAATTTATCAACAGCTGTCGGAAAAACGGATTTTTATCAGAAATTTTCCGATTTTTCTCTCAAACTTTAAATAATTGATAATGCAGCAATTGACATTTTTGAATTTTGTTAGTAATCATTTGTGTTTAATTTTCACAATTAACTAGCCCTTAAAACACCTTAGTTTTTGTTCTAGCATTGCTTGATAAATGGGACCTATACAATTGCGTTCGGAAAACTAGACTCTGGTTAGTCTTATAGTTCCCGCTTTCTTTGAATCCAGAAGATCCCAATTGTTACAGTTATTCAGATTTATTATATGAAGTGAAAGTGATTAATTATGTTATACTAAATATAATACTGCAAGGAGTAATGTTTCAGTGATTATCCTTGAATATTTCTATGTGTTTAACCTAGAAAATAAAAAATTACAATTGTTTACAATATGTTAATATCATAATCTATGTGTATTGCATTGTAAAATGTTGGTTTACTTTTCTACTTTATGTTGGTATCCTTGTATCTCATCTCGGTTATAATGGCGATTATGGTGCAATAGTAGAGTCCGGTGCTAAATATTTATATAGGCTATAATTGAACCTCATTTTTTGTAGACTCAGTGTTTCAGCATAGTACATTTTTATTATATCAAGGATTTTATACCAAGAATTTTCTTTCACAATCTTCCGATTTTTTCTAATTCGACTTCCGATATTATTTGTTTGCACTTGGCAACACTGTGTCTGTGTAGTGGGCAAGCACCCATGCTCTTCATATAGTGCCCTCAACAAATATGATTGTTTGAGCTAAATTAACGTATGCAATGGGCCTGATTGTCACTAATAAAACCTATTGTTTTATCTCTACCAACACTTTAAAATACAACCATTTTTGATTTACGTGATCTCAGACAAAAATTTAATATTTTTACTACCTTTTCAATGTTTAAAAAATTCAAAAAATTTTATTGTGGCTTATTTAATCAAAACATCTTTTTATAAAAAAAAATGTACAATGAAAACTGGTTTGGTTTTTCTGTTATATTTCCATTGACAAAATCAATCAGCTGTTTACATAAAAATGATAATTATAATTATTCTTATTTATAAAATCAGCTGTTTACATAAAACTGATACGTTTATTCTTATTTGTAAAATCAGCTAATGCAGTAAATTTATGGTGTAGTCCACGGAAAATAAGGACTTACGTCCTATTTTGCCTGTAACGTCTGTGAACAGGTATAGACAGTCAGTCACTATAATGAAAAAGTATGTTTAACATTAATTTGTATAGTGGGTGATTTATAAATTTTAGAAAATATATAACTAGTCTATGTTTTTATGCTACGTCAAGTTCAAGATTAGGGCTGCTGTGTGGGGTACAACCCTTGGTAAATAATTAAAAACAAAGGCAATATTTAATAAGGTCTAAAGCTCAGCTACCTAAAAATTGACAGATACGCCTCATTAGTCGAAATAACGACACAAAATTTTGAATGTTAATTAGGAAAGGGTGGACTGAAGACAGCAAGACACGGATGCACGGATGTCGGGATGACAACAGCTGTGTTCTCACGCTATGTGACGTCACCTGCGCGCACACAGCTGTGTTCAGTGATCAGTATTGCCAACAAAAAACCACAAAATGTCAGACCCCAAGGGAGGCTGTATGTTGGTGATGGTTCACACCCGTTGCAATTGTTATTACATTTCTTATGTAATTTAATCACTGTTTATAGAAATTCGTTCCTGTCTGCAAGTTTGTAATGGATTTAAATTCGTACAAATTTAAAACTCGATTATGAAAAATTATGTTCACGTCAAGAACAGCGATTTTTATAATTGATCTGCTCGGGCTAAGATATGCTAAAGTAAAATTTGCGAATCGTCCTTAAATCAGCTGTCTAACGTTTACTGCCCTCTAGAAAATAGGAAAGTACACAATTTGAAATATTTGGATGTTGCTTTTGATGTAGAATGAACTGAACTGGTTATGTAATTCCGTTAAAACCCTATATCTGGATTGCCTTACTTGTTCTTTCTACAACTAGTGAACGATTGCTTCAGCTGAAGAAAATATATAGTACTAGGGCAGACCCCTGCATGCTCCGCACGAAAATCCCGTTGGAACCTTCTATACACATTATTATGTTAAGTTTTCTTTTCACTAAAACTGTAGGATTAATAATAACCTCAAAACTATGATGGTAAATAATGTTAAATGTTTAAATCAATTTATTTCTTATATTTTTGAAGTGATAACTTCTATTGGCCCGTTGGGCACTTTTGCTTGACTATGTTTTTGAAATCTCGCGTAACGCAAACTTTTTGCGTAGACACAAGTCGGAGCGTGAAGAGGGAATAGACGATACAGGGTATAAAATAATACGTTATTAGGGCTATAATTATTATAATATTAATATATTATAATAATATTATATTATAATAAGTATGCGAAAAATAGTGACCATTATAATGTAAGCATTATTTATTTAGTGACTAATGATTTTGAGTGAGGTATTATTGTATGAACTCTACATAGAATTCTAAGAATAATTCAATATGTAAGGGATAATTATAGTAATTATTATTATAATTATTGAATTTGTGCGTTTTAAGTTTTGTAAAGTAGATTGATTTTTGTCTAATTGAAGTAAGTTTAGACAAAATTTTACATTTTGTATATTTTGACAAAGTAATATTTTACATTGTTTTATTTTACTGTAACTTATTATTACTCACTTAAATATAAAATTTAGCTTCATATTACAACAATGGAGGTCATACACGTTAATGGAGTATCTATTCCTAACAGAGTAGTTTCTTCTACTCACATGATTCACTGGGGTTTGAGGTGAGGACCAGAGTTGTTAGCCATGTTTCAAACAATTGCCGCAGGTTCAAACCATACACTTTAAGTAACTTTAAAAGTAAGGAGATATTTATAAAAAAAAAGTACATATCGCAGATATGAGCAAACAAGTAACTTTTGAAACCTCCTGTGAAATTCAAGCAGCACCCGAAATATTTGTTATGAATTTCTAATGTACAGAGATGGTTATTTGTTGTGGGAGAGTTTTGGCGAACCGATTGAGTTAGTAGGGAGGCTAAGGTTTACTGGGGAACTGACGAGAGGCCACTTTGATGTTCTCATTCCTCTCACACCTTCTTTACCTGACAACTCAATGGATATTAGTGTGAAGGAAATACAGTCAGCTTCCCATCTATCAAACAAGTTTCAGATGATGGTCTCCAAATTTCTCAACTTCCAACCCTATCAGAACAGTGCACATCATCATCTGATGCAGTTCAGTCGCATCCAGAACAAATAAAAAAAAAAAGTTTTTCCAATACAAATCGCGTAAAAGCAGATAGGCAAGCGGTAAAAAAAACACTGTCTCAAAATACACAAATAATCAGCTAAAATACTTTAAGATGTAACATTTGCTGTAGGTAACCATATTATTGCAATAGCGAACATTGTCCTGTCAGCTAATAGTATATATAGACAAGTAAGCGCTTGGAGAGGGAACAGACGATACATAATATATTATTGAGTTATTCTTAGAATGCTATGTAGAGTACATACCCTCACTCAAAATCCTTAGTCACTAAATAAATACTGCTTACATTATAATGATCACTATTTGTCGCATACTTATTATAATTATAACATTATTACATAATAAAATAATTATTTGAATAATATTACTATATTATAATTATTATATTATAATTATGCAATTTCAAAATATGATATAATATTTTTGACAATATAATATTTTTACTTTTGTAATTTGTTGACCTTTATTCTCCTCTAATATTATTACTGATAAACATATAAATCGGTCATAGAAGTTGTCACGTCCAACGTGTGGTCTTAAGCATACCCAATGTTTTTTTTTATTTATTTTCTTTTCTTTTTTAGTTATAATAAAGTTTAAAAGAACCAGCAAGGCTACACTTTAACAAAAACCTAACCTAAATGTTAGAAATACAAAATAATTGTTTCAATTTTTGAAATCAGCTGTAAATGGAAATATCAGTTTAAACAGCAGATTACTTAATCAACAAAAAACATTTTAATTTATTATTAAGTATGACGGTCCCATTGCCATAAAATAGTTAGTACAGTATGTGTTGTTTTTACCTCTAACAAAGGCGTTGTTTTTCGAAAAGTATATTGTATAAACATGCTTGCATATTCGAATGTAATTTTGTGTCAAAATTTCAAAGCAGCAATTTATGAAGCACTTTCGGAGGTTATCGATCTTGAACAAACGCACATTTACATTTTTATTTATATAGATAAAATTGTATAATTTACTTGAATGGAATACATTCTATAGATTTTTAAATGATAATATGCGCAAGGGGTAAAAATATCCTTTCAGTTCAATGGTTTTCTATGTACCACTGGTGTACAGTTAAAGAAACAAATCGTAAGTTTATTTGCAAATCCGAAAGATAGCGATATATGTAATTTGGAACTCAGGAAGGTTTACTTAGTTTATGTTCAATCTTTGTCAGAGGGAGATATAATTGCTCGGGGAGGGTTATATTTGACTGAATATAATGTTTTTCCTGTGCTTTAATAGTGCCACAGAAGCTATTATTAAAGTGAAATTAAGAAGATTTTAATATTATCCTACAAACAGCTTGTTAATGTAATATTTTATTAATAGTAAGGTATTTTTAAGTGAGAAATTTTTTATTATTTATTTACTACAGTCATCACTATATCTTCAAGAAAATAATACATTCAAACTCGTCAAGACGAGCACAGTTGGATTTTTTTGAAGGGGAGCATTAAGCACCATCAGGAGACTAGTCTCCCGGTATGTGGGACTCCCGGTTCATCAGGTTTACCCACTAAACTCTAACCTCTATATTCCAGGCTTATATCCACGCTGGCAACGCCATACCGCATTAATTCGGCGTGGAGCCACATTTGCCTTCATAAGAACCTTTTCTATGGAGCTATATTCCTACTATTCTCAGTATTTTTCTCCAATACCTGACGTACAAAGCTGTACACTGCGTTCTATTTTTTGGCTGACTGTAGCAACTTATTTACCACATTATTCGGTGTCATTTGTCCACCTATCTCTAGCCTTAATTTATCTCTATGTGTCTTCCACTCAGGGCAGCTGTGTTCTACATTGTTCATTTCGCTTCCACAGTATGAACACCAAGTACAATACCTAACCTATGGAGGTACGAGTTAAAACATCCACGCTCGGTCAAGGCTTGAGTGAGAAAGAAATTCGTCTCCCCATTCCGTCTATACATCCCGCGCTCACATTATGAATCAATCGGTAGGTCCATCGTCCCGATTGTCCCTCTTCCCATCTGGTTTGCCATTTATTCATGAGCCTAGCTTTAGCCTCCATTCTTAGTGCTTTCTTATTTATGTGTTCCTGGTTTTTCTGTAACAAGAGGATATCGTACACTTCCCTTCTCTCTATCACTAAAAGATGTATTGGAGGAACTCCTGCCAAGACCAACACTGCGGTATGCTGAGGTGATTCTCAATGCCGTATGCCGTTGTACTGCCGCTACTTTCCTTCGGTTGTTTGCCTTGTCTAAAGCTGCCGCCCATATTGGTGCCGCGTACAGAATTTTCGAATGCACTACACTAGCTATCAATCTCCTTTTACGTGCCTTAGGTATATTTAGATTCACCATCATCCTCACTAAGCTTGCTCCCGTGTGCATTGCCTTTTCTACTACTTTGTTGATGTGCCTCTAAAAGTTAAGTCTATTTTCCAGTTCCATTCCCAGATACGTCATACTTTTATTCCGTTGGATTTAGCTCCTGTCTATAGATTTCAATGGACATATTGAAAAGGAAAAAAAAAGCAGTCGCCAGAAAGAAAAACTGTCATGAATATAAATAGTTGGTTATATTTGTTTAATCCGACATTTGATCATTATTTTTAACTTGTCCCATTTAAAATTTAAATCTAAAAAATAAAAAAAATAACATAATCATGATTGCCTATAGTCAAATAATAATAACACGACTTACAAAATGAGGAAGCACAATGTCCATTTTATTGGTAGGATGACGTGACTAAACTCATAAAGCTTCTAAGCCTTTGAATTCACCATTGCATATTTTATTTCGTCGATTTCTTCTTCTTTTACGATCAGTACGTGTAAAAACCAACGAAGAAGAAGAACAAGAAATGAATCATCGACGAAATCAAAAACGTAACACGTCTCGCTTTAAGTGCGTATCGCGTGTTCGTAGGCCTATACAATTGTACGTCCAAAAAGTGATCGGTGCGCATAAAGAATTTTTCACTTCAAAAGGCGTTTATTGATGGTTCCACCAGCTTGGAAGAGAAGGTATTCTCAAATCTATGTAGGCCTAAAACTAGAATCGAAGTACTCTGTTGTTACCCAGTTATTTAAAGTTACTGGTACTTGGGATTCTATTTTGAACCTAGCCAGTCTTCCGGCGGTGTTTTAAGGAAATTTTCTAAAGTCTATTATATAAAGTTGGTATTAATATCTCTCTATTGTAAAAAATCCTTTTAATCTCGCAAAAAACACATACTGCTTAGTGTTAGAATACTTCACGTTACTGCTGTCTCCACCACCCTACCCCGATCCAAGTGCCTAGTCAATTGGAACTTCCGTATACAATAGTTTGTTTGCATTTACTTTGCTATGGGGGGTGATGCGTGAGATGAGAAGGGGCGAATTCATCTAGTTAGGCCTACACATAAGAAAGATAAATAATGAACATACTTTTCTGCATGCTTCCAAGAGAATCCATTCGCAAATGCTTTAAGTGGGGTTGATTTCCATAATGTTATAATTAGAAGTGAAATATTAGAAAACTGCAGTGGTGACATAGTGTAACAGGTTAACCGCAGATTCAAACACTCACAAGACTTGTGTTGAGAATATTATTTGATCCTACCGGAATTTTCGTTCTAATCCTTTGACATTGCAAGTAAATATAATAACTTATAAAATATATTTGGTTTCAATATTCTGTTCTACATCTAGTCATTTAATAAAATATGTTTTACGTGTTACTAGAATGGCAATGTATTTGTTACAATCCGTTTAAATAAATAACATACATAAAATGAGTGTAAAAAAAATTAGGTACACCGTTCCGATGAAATAAATGTTGTTTTTACAAAATAAATCAAACTACTTTCAATATTTTTTCTTAGATATATTTATTTCATTATTTTTGTATAACTAAGACTTGAAACTTTGTCCTTCTGTAGGCTTGTCGTCCTTTATAAATGAATAAAACGTTATATAAAAACAAAACACGAGTATATAAACGAGTATTACAATTAGCTAAAGGAAAACTACATTATAAATTGACAAATTTCTCAAGCGACTTAAGCCCTTAACAAGAATACCGGAGAATACCGAACCTTACAGTTCGGGTTCCGTAGTAGACATTCCACAATAGACCAATTACACAGAGTAACTTCTGTAATAGAAAAGGCTTTTGAAGATAAACAATATTGTTGTGCTGCTTTTCTTGATGCTGCACAAGCTTTTGACAGGGTGTGGCATGAAGGCCTTGCTATTAAGCTTAGTAGATTTTTACCAGGTAATTACTGTAGACTGTTGGAATCATATCTTATGGGTCGTTTGTTTTGCGTTGTGTATGGCGATGCTAGATCTACCTTCTATCTCATACATTCTGGAGTGCCTCAGGGCAGTGTTCTCGGACCCATCTTGTATTTGTTGTACACAGCAGATATTCCTACCACTAATAATACTACTGTTGCCACATTTGCGGATGACACAGCATATTACTGGTGAAATTCAAGCTCAGGCAACTGATCATCTTCAAAGATGTCTTGACCGGGTAGCGGAATGGACCTGTGGCTGGAAAATCAAACTCAATGAACAAAATACAAAACATGATACTTTTGCTTTGCGACAAGTAGATACTAGGCAATGTATTTATATAAATACCAAGCTAATACCGCAACATGATTCGGTTAAATATTTAGGAATGCATCTTGATAAACGCCTTACATGGAAACGCCACGTGAAAAAAAGTAGAAAGTATTCGCCTTAAAATACGTCAAATGTACTGGCTAATTGGCAGCAAATCACAATTGGTCCTTTATAATAAGCGACTACTTTATTTAACAATAATCAGACCAATTTGGACATACGGAGTAGAATTGTGGGATGTCCAAAAAAATCTAATCGACTGTTTGTACAAAGAAGCCAAAATAGTATATTCGCGCAATGACCAACGCAAGATGGTATCAGCGTAATGAAGACCTACATTCTGAAATTAAATCTGAAATCAGTAGAAGTCGTTATAACGGATTATGCAAATTTACCTGAGAAGAGACTCCTTAATCATGTTAACGTGGAAGCTTTACAGCTACTGGACACGGAACTGTGTACAAGAAGACTTTGCCGGCTGAAGCCACAGGATCTACCTCATTATTGAGTTTTTAGATACCTAGTAAGGTTTACGTAGCTAGAACCTAGATTGTTATTTAGGCTTCAATACATGTGTCTCGCTTTCTTGTATATGTATTACTTATTATTTAAGCAGTGGCTTAAGATTGTAATATTCTAGTATTTCAAAATAAAAAATAAAAAAAATATATTTTTTTAAATTGACAAATCTGCATGGACAATGCTGTAAATTAAATGACAATTGATTTTACTGACCTTAACAAATAAATATTTACAAGCAAATATTGAGCTTGACTTGTGAGAAGATATATTTATTTATATAGATTTATTAGGAGATTTACCACTCAGATAGCCTAAATTACTGGTGCCGTACTACATTTATTTACAGTTACTATTAAAAAAAATGTAACATTTAACCTCAACCTACAACTTACTTATTCCTAATATTAACAAATTAATAATCTGCTTTGATGTTATGATAAAAAATATCATTTTCTATAACTTTGATTGTCCATTACTTTGAAACAATTAAACTCTAGTTTGTGCCATTCTGTTCCTCTTTTAATACGATTTTCAATGGTGTACTGTATGACCTACGTTTACTTTTGAAATTGTTGACCCACCTCAAGCCCCCCAAAATCATAGAGGTTCAGATATGTCAAAAGATTTGTCCTGTTATGCAACACATGGTATATACAAAGTTTTGTTAACAAAAATAATAAAGGGGGTTAAAGGGACGTTATGAACACTCTGTATATACATGCATACGAGATACGAAGTAACGACAAAATGATTAAGTGTACTCGAACAAGTAATATTTTCTGTTCGATACTAAATAAAAACGCCATATTGCATGTATGGTTTACTCTCCACCTCAGTAGAATGCATCACTAAAGTTTAATTAAAATCTCAAAGATAGTTAATTAGCAGTTAAATGACCCGGGAATTTCTGAATAAAGGCTAAGCTTCCACTATGCACGACTTTGACTGTGGACAAAAACTAATGGTGTTACGAAAAACATTATAGGATGCATTTGCATGGTTTGGTGACACGCAGTTGTAGCAAGGATAAATAGGTGACATAATTCCATAAAGCTGCCACAGACTTACAGTTTCGAATAAAATCTCACTTTAAAGTTATAAAAACGACTGGGGTGGTGTCAGAAATAACTCACTAGCTTAAAAATAATATTGTTTTGATCTCTTCAACCACGCAATTATAAACGGAGTTCCTCGTATAATTTCAAATGTTATTGAAGTGAAAACGTATTTTAAATTGCAAATCATTTAGTATCTTTGATTTTACAATTCAGTCGCAAAATACTTGTCTCCAAAGTCGTTATAAATAATATATGTCTTCGTGAAATATAACAACTTTTTTAATTTCACCTTCAACTTTAACGCTTAGTCATTTGACGCCTAAGTAGTCATACGCAACACCACCTTCCCCAGCCACGTAACCTGAAACTTTCCAAACTTAAATTATGTGAGAAATCTGGAAAATAACATTTGAACTTCAGTCACAATCATGTCATTCATAGTTAAAAGAAAGCAGTCGCTGGACTACCGACAAAAGTGAAAACTGTAATGAATATAAATCGTTGGTCATATTGGTTGAAATTTGATTATTTTAACACTACAAAGTAAACTATTTGAACACCACTTACATAATGAGGAAGCACAATGTCCATTTCAGAGGTATTACCATTGTATTTGGATAGCCCAATAGAACTTTAGTGCAATATTTCGTTCCACTGGAAATTCGACGATAGTGGCTCTATCTATTGGGAAAACGACGGAAGCTGTGTGAAACACCAATGCTACCAATGATTTCTCCCTAGCGCTACCTCGCGGCGCGATCATGCACTGTTTCCCCGACAACCTTTTTTTCGGCACACAGCCCCCGTATACATGCATGATCTATTTTATTATTGATGATCTATGGTATTACCAAGTAAACTATTTTAACACGACTTACATAATGAGGAATCGCAATTTCCATTTCAGAGGTATTATCAAGTAAACTTTTTTTAAACAACTTACAAAATGAGGAAGTACAATGTCCATTTCAGAGGTATTACCAAGTAAACTATACCGGTATACACATGTGTAAGTTACTATACAGGGTGATCAACTCAAGATGGTCAACATTGGGATCTCGGAAACTAAAAAACTTTAAATGGAAGACCTTCCCTACTTTTTCCCTTGCATTAAAAATACAATATTAAAATTTACAAAAACTCCGCCATTTTTCCAATATGTCGGCCAGCTTAATTTTTTCAAATGGAAACCCCTTTATGATTTTTATGTTGAATTTCGATTGGGGACACAAATTTAAGACATTTTTATTCTTTTGTATTTTTCCTAAACCCAACCGTTTATGAAATACAGCCTCTCAAACATTTTCTATTTTATGTGATTAGTTCAGCGATTAGTTGAAGGTTTGTTCTTTACATTATTAAAGTGCACATATTTTTCCTTAAGGTTAATGAGTTGCACATTTATTAAAAGCCTTCTCATTAGCAATAATACATTAAATAAAGCACCTAATGTGTTTTTCTATTACTCGCAGTCTGATTTTTTGACAGAGGTATAAGTCTAATGTTTTGAAGAAAAATATTATTATATTCTTTGTAAAATACAATTTTAATGTAATTTTTCTACAAAAAATTAAAAATAGTGAAGAATTATTTCGTAAGTGAAAAAAACAAATTGGTTGTTAATTTTTTAGAAATTGATTCATTATAAAACTTAATAGATAGGTACTCAATTTCAACTAATTTTCATATTTCAACGGTCAAAAGGTGTTTTACACAAAATGGCAACAGAATAGAAACCAACATTTTAGTACATTTAGTTATTTATATTAACGGTTTTTATGCTCGATGTAGGGAATAAGCTCTTGAGGTTTTGGGACGATATTTTGAAATACTGTAAGTATTACAGTATTTTCTGAAGACTTCTCGCGTTGTATTAGCATCCTGCAATGCAAATGCGTATTAGGGGTTGCATAAGTACAGGGGCAGTTGTGGAGGGAAAACGAGGCGCACAGAGTGTAAAATCCAGAGTGTAAATATTCTCGTTAACTCAAACTTAAAGCTAGGTTGACATTTTAAAAGTTCCTAAGTAATGTACAGAGTGCCACAGGTAATTTTTTAGAACTAGTTTTATTGGGAATGTATTTAGCTTATTTTAAAACTCTAACTTACGTTATAAATTTAATTTCAAGCCTAAGAAATAAATAATTCGACCACGCAGCTGAACCGCTGACGTGAGTTGAGCAAATTTCCAAAATTAAGTTTATAGGCCTATGTTTTAGGGTTTTAACAAACAATTTGGGAAAAAGGTCTACTCACGACGGTGCTGAATAGTTGCAAAAGGGTTCACACGCCATTCCGCATATTGGGAGTATCTTCAATACACAAAGCATTGCTTGCTTCGCACGCCATTCCGAATATTGGGAGTATCTTCAACACACAAAACATTGAGTGCTTCGTATGCCAACCCCACGGTAGAATCCACCACATGGCTTTGAACCGGGTACTTCTATGGTATTTTACGTTTTGATCGATTTTGGGGGAAACAAGCGAGCTATAAGGTCGTGTAAAAAAATGTGCAGAATAACATCCTACATTTATATTTGTAAAAAAAACTCGAACACAAATTCTTTCTCGCAGGAAAAATCTCAAAAAATAGTTACTTCCGGTCAAAAAACGTGCTTCCGATTGTTGGATTTTTTGGCTAACGAACTCGTCCGAGCGACGTAGACAAAAAACATGTGTACCAAATTTGAACCAAATCGGAATTAAAATGTGGCAGCTAGAGTGCGAACACATATATATATACATATACTAGCTGGCCCGATCCGGCTTTGCACGGACTAGACAAATCTAAGTTAAATGTATATTAACAACAACAACAACAAAAAATCAATAAATATAATATACTATGTATGTTTTATGGGGATTTTTAGTAACTTTGAACCCCCAAACCCCCTAAATTTCGATTTTTTTTTTTAAACCTTTCTTAGAGAGCACCTAGGGCCCTAGAGGAAGCTACATACCAAATTTCATTCCAATCCGTTCGGTGGTTTTTGAGATTTCGTGATGAGTGAGTGAGTGGTATTTGAATTATATATATATGATTTTTAATGACACCCCAAAACGTGTTCTGGGGACCATGATCGGTGCTCATTTTTCCTAGGAAATTCGCTATCAAGGTCTGTCTAAAACGTTCGGTGAATGATATGTTAAAAATTCAAAAACAGAATGTACATTAGAAATACCTTTATTGGCCTCCAAAATACTCTCCACCAGACACAACGAACTTCTGACAACGTTCTTATTTCTATCGCCTCAAAACTGTTGGAGAAGTCTTCGTGTAGAATCGTTTTCGCTGTCACTTGGTTCTGAATCTCTTCGACGTCCGCAAACCGTGATCCCTTTAAGGCCTTCTTAAGACGTGGGAACAGGCGCCAGATCTGGAGAGTACGGTGGGTGTTGCAAAACTGTCACGCCACGCTGAGTCAGAAATTGGCGTACAATGATACTGGTATGCTATAGTTGGTAAAAAATATTATTAATATCACTTACAGCTTACAGTCATGTAAGGGACTGTACTCGAAGCGGATAATCTCCCTTTGTGAGTTTACATCTCGACCTTGCGGCCTCGGATTATGGACTGCTTCGTTTTTCTCGCAGAGGTCAAACTACCACTTGATTTTGAACCGGGTACTTGTATGGTATTTTACGTTTTGATCAATTTTGTGAGAACCAGAGCTATAAGGTCGTGTAAAAAACAAAATATGCAAAATAACCTCCTATATTTATCTTTTGAGATAAACCCTAAACGAGCTTCATTCTAGCACGAACAATCTCAAAAAACGAATGTTTACTTCTTGTCAAAAAGTGCTTCCGGTTGTGTTTTTTTTTTTTTACTAACGAACTGGTCCGAGCGACTTAGAAAACCAACGAATGTAAAAAATTTGGACCAAAATGGGACCGTTAGAGTGCGAACACATACGCACACAAACCAACACACACACACATGTATATTAGAAGCTTCACTCACCAAACTCTAGCTGCGACCCATGGCGAAGTCAATGCAAACAAATTTATTATTCTATCTATATATATAAAATCGAAATGCCGCTGACTCACTGATGATCACTATATCTAAAAAATGACAAAACATATTAACTTGGACCTTAACATAGTGTTTTCTCTTATGCTCTAGATGTGCAATAAGGCGGGATTTAAAATATTTTGCGTTTAAGGTTATTAAAACATAAAAAGCGTTAGAAATATAGATAAAAGTCAAATGCCACTGACTCACTATTAATCACTATTTCTCAAAAACGACAAAACTTATTAACTTTAGACTTAACATAGTGGTTCCCCTTATGCTCTAGATGTGCATAAGACGGGATTTTGAAATATTTTGCGTTTAAGGTGATTAAAACGTAAAAAGCGTTAAAAACATAGAACAAATCTAAATACCATTGACTGGCTGATAATCACTATTTCTCCAAAACTACCAA
>JAGFPH010020584.1:399-14097 GCA_018207615.1 Philaenus spumarius | reverse complement strand
TATGAATAGTTAAAGTTTCTGGTAAATAGTACCGGGAAGGATTTTTCTTGATAGAATATTGAGACTGTCTTGGTTTAAAAGATTGTATGTGATGGGAAATTAGATTTTCAACAGAAGGAGGCATTTTTTTGGCATTATGAAGAGGCATGTTTGCCTCTTCTATCAATAGGTGATATTGCAGAAGAACAGAGTTTTGACTGAATACGTCGTAGTCTTGCTGCAGTAATGGAGTGAAAACTTAAAAATGCTGTTTTACATATCATAACTTCCTTGAAGTCATTGGTATCTTCACTCATTTTAACTCAAAGTGATATGCTGCAACATGATGATAATTAGCAGGAAAGGTAGGTGTTGTTTCACCCTCTGAATCGGAAGAGTTGGATTCTTTGATTAATTTGCCTGACCACCTTTGCTTTACCTTATTAATAGTGATAAGACCAGCTAAGTGGCTGTCTTGAAGATTTTTTGATGGTATTTCATAAAAACTTTGAAAAATTTGCTCTCTTTGTCTATTGGTTGTAATTTGAAAACATTTAAACCGCTTGCAGCTAAAACAGAACAAAAACAAGCAACATATTAACCTACTGTTATTTTCTTGTTAATAATTAGGCCTATTGCAGCTTTAAATTTCAATGTTAAAAAGTATTGTTCTGAATGATATCTCTGTTTAGTCAAGACAGACAACTAACAACTAGAAAAAATATTTTTAGGTTAAATTATAAATCTAGGCTACATAGAGCTACGGTATTCTAAATGGTATACACATGATTGTTGTTTTGCTAATTGAATGGAAATCAGAAAAATGTATTTAACAGAAGTTTTTTTAAGCTATACTGGTATATAACTTATGTTTACAGTATAATAATTTACAAACATATAGGCCTACTTACTTGAAATCTTCTCCAATACATTTTTCCTTTACAAATTTGCCTTTGTGGTTAACATGTGCCAATCCTTGAACTTTTTTGTCTCTAATAACGTTTTCTTTCTTTGCTTTTTTACATTTTCTTATTGGAACTGACATAATAATATTATAATAGAATAAATCCAACCAAACAAACAGTCAACTAATAAAATATTGCTAATACTTTTGAGGTTATGGTTTTGTGTGGATGGTGCCAGTAACAAAATTCTTGCAAAAACAACACATGTGCCTGACATCAGCTGTTTTTGTAAGAAACCATTATTGACAAGTGTTGTTTTTGTGGAATTGCACTATTTTCAACATTATATTACAGAGGACTTGTGTTGTTTTTGTGAGAAATAACTAATGCAGAACATCCACAGGTTGGGCAAGTAATAAAAATTCCCTTTATCTCAATTTTGATTTTTTTTTTGACAAATGCTGTTTTTGTAATAAACGCCTCTATTATATATCCTACTAATATTATAAATGTAAAAGTTTGTATGTTTGTCCGTTTGTTTGTTTGACTGTCAATCACGCAAAACGTACTGGATAGATTTGAATGAAATTTGGCACACATATAGATAATGGCCTGGAATGAGACATAGGCTATAAATCATTTTGATTTAAGGGTTGAAACAACCCCTAAAACAAGAAATATTTATTATTATACATCCATTAAGACTAGAGAGCTAGACATTTTTACATTTATTTCATAGAGGATATATATATATATAAACTAAATCATATTTGCATTTTATACCGAGCTGCTAAGGGGTGAAATTGTGATAACAACCCCTAAAACAATACAAATTAATGATGGTACTTCCCATAAAGCTAGAAAGCTGAAAATTGGTACTTTTATTTCATACAAGATAGTATAAAATGTAAACCATATTTGCATGTTATACTGAGCTCCTAAGGGGTGAAATTGTGATAACAACCCCTAAAACAATACACATTAAATATAACCTTCCCTTAAAGCTACAGAGCTGGAAAGTTTTACATTCATTTCTTACAATATATACATAAAAATTAAACAATATTTGAATTTTTTACTGTAGTGACAAGGGGTGAAAATGTGGTAACAACCCCTAAAACAATACAAATAAATTATTATACTTCCCATAAAGCTAGAGGGCTGGAAATTGGTACATTTATTTCTTACAAGGTACATATAAAATGTAAACTATATTTGCATTTTATACTGAGCTGCTAAGGGGAGAAATTGTAATAACACTAAAAGAATACAAATTAAGTATTATACTTCCCTTATAAAGCTAGTATATATATGTAGGTATTACTGACTTTATCAGTTTAAAAAAATGACAGTCAACTTTTTCTCTAACTCTCACTGATAGCATCAAACTCTTGTCTTAGTGGTCATTTCTCAGTCCGATGTCTTATGTTATGGTCAGGTGCCGTTCTCTGTGATCTACAAACATAATCTCATACATGTTAGTATGTGATAATAGTATATGGCATTCGATGGATAAACTCAACTTTCATTCCTGGATTGTTCACAAGAGAAGCTAAATAGTTGTAACTCGTGTCGAGTTAAACTTATTCTTTCTTTCTTGTTCTGGGGATGTTTGTTGTTTTGATGACAAATCTGTCTCCAAATGATACTCTTCTTCCCAAACCCCTAGGACAATTTCTGGTAATGTTTTTATTTCAAACATGTCTATGATGCGGATATATTTAAAGCTGTGAAAATCGTAACATCTCAAGATAAAGGAGTCGATCAGATCTCAAATGTTCTAACCGAAAAGGTAATTTTTATCATTGTTCCAATAATAGTTTATATCTCTTAATTTTCAGTTCAAAAAAGAGATCATCTTCAACTATGACGAACTGCGATTATAAATCCAGTAGCCAAATATTGGAACAATCAAAAGCTTCTAACTATCGTCCAATTAAAACGGTGTTGGGTACTTTGGGCCATCTTATCTGTACATACCAAGTAACTATTTTTATGTTATAGTTGGCTGGAGGTAGAAACGGCGCTGTGGTGCCACAGGAATCTATGTTAGGACCACTTTACTTTTTTTATACATTTGCGATAAGCTGCTGTTATCAGATATATGCAGATGATCGTCAAATATATAGAAATTATAAAGAGACCAATATAAGTGACTGTATGGAACTTATCAAGTATACTTATATCGTTGCTCTGTAAGTCTGATCTGTAAGAAATGGTATAAAAACTAATGGCACCGCTCAAACCATTTTAACTGACTGTCCGCAACTCTATAATACTACCGACTTAGGTTTATTCTCAGATAAAAGCGTGAATGAATACACATTGTAACGTGTGAAGTTTAAATGCTAGACATAAAGGAATAACATGCTCAATTGGTCAAGCCATGTTCACTCTATTTTCAATAAACAATTTTCGACAACTGAGATCCCTTTATTTAAAAATACTAAAGTATAATTCACGTTTAAATTCGCATATCTAAATTTAAGAAATGTTTCACAGTATCTTGCTGCATAGATTGTGGTACTCACTGCCGAGTGCAATTAAGGAGAGTTCTACTCTGTTATAATTCAATTCGAGATAGATGCTACATTTGCTGGATAAACGTTTGAGGAATGTAAAAAAACATTTTGTATCCGTTTCTGTTTGTTTCTTTTCTTCTAGTGGTTTTATACGTGCGATATAAAACAAACAATAATTATACTTGTACTATCTTTTGTGCTGTTATTTATTTTAATCAAAGTAAAAATGTGACAGTATTAGCATTTTAAGTATACAGAATAAACTTATTATCATTGTTTGTATTAATTTTAAACATAACTTTTATTTGATTATATTAAAATCAATCATAAACAAATTCTAACATCATTATAAACTCGTACGTGTGAATTATGTATATAACTTGTGGTCATACACATTTGTATGTTTTATTAAAGCATCCCAGTTTGAAAGAAACCATTGCAACCAAACTGTGCCTAACAGTGTTCAGTGCTAAAGGATCGATATTACGTAACCAAGCAAATATTGACTTTAACCCTTCATGAATAATATACAAGAAATATTGATGTAGATTCATTAACCGTACTACATGCCTATCATGTTTTACAAAAGCGATTTATTAGAAACTAATGAATTAAATTTACTTAAATGTTATCAACACTATATACTTTGTAGCTACACTGAACCAATGGTAACATTAAACAGAACTATTCGTTATTCTATCTATTTGTTCTTAAAGTAAGTGTCCAAAGTGTGCCCCATTATTATAAATACACGCAAAGCCCGAGTGAAAGTGTTTTGTTGCCCTCCGCATTACAGTATAGGAATAGAGTGCAATGTTTCTGCTACTTTAGCTTGAATTTCATTCACTGTAGCATAACGGGTTTCGTAAAGCTTGTTTTTGAGGTCGCCCCAAAGAAAGGAATAATTAGGCGAGGGTTTGGGGATTTGGGAGTCCATACTACAGGTCCATGCGTAGAGATCCATTTGCCAGGAAAATAACCATTTAAAAGATTTCTGATAAATATTATCTGTGTCTACAATCAATATGTCTTCTAAGACTTGACGATACGGAACAATTGACAAAGAACCTTGTTAAAAGTCCACACCTAGTACCCCGTTGTTCAGGAAAGCGCACCAACCTAATTTGATCATGACCGTCTCTAACCGTAAGAAGGTATTCACTAGCCAAAATGTAATGGTTTTTTCTGTTCATTATGTCTTTGTAGGACAAATTTGTTTCACCTGTACAAATTATATTTGGCAAGAAGTGTGGATTATGTAGAGCCATATCCACAAACCAACTGCAAAACTCCAAACGCCTTTCCCTGTCTCCAGAATTGAACAAAAGCATAGCAATTGTAAATGCTTATTGTGATGGCTGTGAGTTTTAAGTCCTTTACTCAATTAACATTGTGAAATACCACATAAAAATCTGCCAATTCTCTTACGATATACGTACGATTTGCCTCGAAACATTGATATTAGGTTACAACTTCCTACGTTAGGACTGATTTTAGACGCTTACTTTTTCAATGATGCTACAAAAATATATCCAGTTTGTAACCTGCACGAAGCACGCAATACACTGAGTATTGAAAATACCCCCAATACGCAATGCATTGTGTATTTAAAATACTTCTAATATGGGTTAGCGTGCACTGTGCGTCGGCCGCTTCTCATAGTGTTCAGTGTTAAGCTCACATGTGGGTCCTTAGCAGTGAACGTGTTAATTAAAAGCTAAATGTACAAAATTCAATTAATACTTCTTTTTCTTTCTATAACTAAACTAATGTGAAACTGATAGTTATATCTAGATCCAAACTATTCCGTTATAACTCTGTCAAGTATCCGTTTCCATTAATTTATTGGAAACTAATAGGATTACGATAGGGAGATGGGAGTATGTATTTCACAAGATGAACAGAACTGACATTGACAAATGCAGCATCGAGCCACCTTAAAGTAATGTCTTAATTCAAACCACCAGCCGCTTTATACGTCTTACTGGTTGTGCAATTGCTGTAACACCGGCTAGCAAATTGTATGACCGATCTACAATAAAATAGTTTGTTTCAATTGACGGTAAATACGTTTATGATTACCACACACAGATTGTATCGTATCTGTTCTTTAAACAATATCACTCTCTGTTGATATCAATTATTTAAGTTTGTTATCAATTATGTCTTCATTTTTAATATCATCCTCTTTGGTTTCACTTTGAAATGAACTAACTCACGACAGTCTTGATACTGTCGCCACTGTAATTATTGATTTGACTTAGCCACATGGCGATCAAGATTGAACGTTTGTCAACCAGCAACCCAAAAAATGTAGTAGAACTAGACTCTATATCTGAAATTTATTTATAATTAAGAATAAACTGAAAAATTGCTGGGCAACACCACTGTTACTGCAAACTGTAAAGTCAAACACAACCGATTTATCAATATTCAAGATCAGCTCAATTAAGGAAAACGAATTTGTCAGTAAATTAGCAACTGAGTAGCAAGTATTCTTAGGATCATAAATTTTAATGAGTCACAACAATTTGAAACCAAATTAGATTTTGAGATGTAAAAGATGAGATTTATATTTTAAAGAACGAATTGTACTAATACGAATCAATCATATATATTTTTCTGTAATTCAAAAAAGGTAATATAAATAATTTATCTACAATAAATTTATCTAGTAAATTTGTGGCAAACTATAGTGTACATTTTTTTAACGAAGGTTTATAAAGTGTACAGTATTATTTCTAGTATTAAATATCTTAAAAGTGTAGTTGCCTCAGCTTCTGCTCGATTTGGGGGGGGGGGGGGGGCGGGAAGAAAATACATCCATAAACAATATGTTGAGAAATAGAATTTAAAGTAAAAACAGTTGGTACTTGGTGAAACTCCATCATAGGGATAGAAATAACCAATTGGTAAAAATTTCACAATTTATTATATTTATTACTGAGCAACATATGTTTCGCCGTTAGGCATCATCAGGCTACTAAATTTAAATACAGCAAGTATCTTAAAACTAACATAGAAATAAAAATAGAAGGAGTGGGAGTGACAATGGAAATGACCAGGAAGGGCGATGTAATGTGGCCTAGGTATACACTGCAAGGGCAAGGTGTGGTTACATAATGGGTTTTAACAAGGGGGATGGATTGAGAAAAATTTGGTCATTTAAGTTATAAGTATGATTTTTAAAAACAGATCTATTAATTTCCAGACTTTCTAGGTTATTTAATTTCCTACTTTTTTCTTCCATATGTAATAACTTTACATTTATTTTTGGGTTAAATGTATGTCCAGTTTCCAGTAAATGATTGGCAAAATTGGAATTAGATTTACCATACTTCCAGCTACTAATGTGTTCCTTAATTCTTTTATTAATGGATCTACCTGATTGTCCTACATATTCACAACTACAATCTCCACAGGAAATTTTGTATATTCCGCTATTGTCTAATCTTTCCCTTGTTATTGACAATTAATCTCCCTACATTATTTGAACAGTAAAAGGCTGGTTTATATTTACTCCTATCTATTATTAATTTATTGATTTCATAACTCACACTGTTGATAAATTTAATTCTACAATATTTAATTTTGTCATTACTATCACAATTGGCAGTATACAATGCTATCTTAAGTTTCTGTTTTTTTGTTCAAAATAGTATCTATTAATCTTACACTATAGCCATTATTTATGGCAATCTGCTTAATGGTATTCTATTCAGTATAGACATCTGTAGGGGACAAGGGTAAAGTAACCAGTCTATGAATCATATTGTAAAAAGCTGCGTGTTTGTGACTGATAGGATGATTAGAACTAGCTGGGATAACAGCATCAGTATAAGTAGGTTTCCTAAATATAATAAAATAATGGTTACTGTTTTTGATACTAATGTTTAGGTCTAGAAAGTTTATATTATCCTTCTCCCCGACTTCCATAGTGAATTGAATACATTTATTCACTGAGTTAATTAAGTTTAAAAGAGAATACAGTTGTCTGGAAGTACCATTAAACAAACATATAACATCATCTACGTAACGATACCAATAAATAATCTTAGTGAGCAAGGGATTATTGCTAATGAATAGTGTATTTTCAAAATTAGCCATACAAATTTCGGCTAGTAATGGAGACAACGGAGAACCCATTGCCAAGCCATCTAATTGTTGGTAATAAAAGTTGTTAAACTTAAAACAATTTTGATCCATACAAGTGTATAATACATTTTTTAACTGATCAGCATACTCTTTTTCACAATTGTTACAATCAAGAATAGGGATACTAGTAAACAGGCTTTTTACATCAAAAGATACTAATTTTGAGTTCAATGGTACTTTTACATTTATGATTTTATTGACTAAATTCAATGAATTCTTAATACACAGTTTAGATTTAAAATTAGTGACATTTTTGAAAATAGTATTGGCTTTTTGTGCAAGTTTATGGGTAGGTGCATTTGTGAAAGAAACAACTTTCTATGTTAGTTTTAAGATACTTGCTGTATTTCAATTTTGTAGCCTGATGATGCCTAACGGCGAAACATATGTTGCTCAGTAATAAATATAATTGTGAAATTTTACCAATTGGTTATTTATATCCCTATGTTGAGAAATGTATAATTTAAAGCAGGATATTAAAACATTGTTAATAAAATATATATATCAACCAGTACGTGAACCATTAAGGTAATGGTTACAACTTGTAGGTTAAGTTGTGTGTTCTTACTATGTAAATAATAATGTACGTTGATGTATCCAATTAATATAAAATATTTAACTCAAACCAAGCCTAAAATATACTTCGAGGTTATTTTTACAACTTTAATGTAAACGAATGCTCAAAACCTTTGAGCGGAATCTTAGTTAAGCATTTTAATTTATTCGCACTAAATACGATGACTAAGTCAAGCAATACAACCTGTAATAGCCCTACTGTTTTGTTCACAGTAAAGTATTAGTCTCTGAACATTTACCATGTTGTAAATTAATGTATACTTAGTTATAATGTATAGTTTGTTGTCTGTAGTAGGCCTAAGTAGTTTCTTCTGAAGGACAAAGTAAACAAAAAGGATAGAACAAATACACATTTCAACCTCAAACCATTATCATATAGTCTTCATTAGCTACGTAAAAATTTGGAAATACATACACATGTTCAACGTAAAGTAGGCACATTCAATTTAATATTTTGCTACTAGGGGCAACTAGAACACGCCTGCTTGCTTAGATCACCAATCCCCGCAGCGACGCGTGGCGAATCAAATACAAATAGTTAAAATTTTAACTACAAATAATTAAAATTGTAGAAATTACAAAAAAATTGTGTTTGTCCTTTAAATACAAATAGTTTATTGTATAGGCTATTCTGATATTTTCTGATTGATTAGGACAGAGGCACTTGGATTGGCGTAGGATGATGAGGGTTGCGGTTAGTCATACCTTCCATAATGAAAGACAAAGATCGAAATGGACACGCACCGCACTAACCTCAATAATTGTAGTTACGGCGTGCGTTGTAATTTTACCATTAATATTTAAATAATCGATAGTAAACATTTCAAACAAATTTCAACTAAAGGAAACAATATAATATTATGTAACACCAGGTGTTTAAATTATAATACAGTAGGATTTTGTTTGTTGATTTTTGTTTGAGTTTGCTGTTAACTAAGCTAAAAAAACTGCTGGCTGTGAAATATTATCACCTGGTTCAACATTTTCAAAGTTGGTTGATATGGTAATAAATACTTTCATGAAACATGTTTTGGTTCAATATCATCAGCCTATCCTAAACATTTTTTAGGGTTTCGATCCAAATTAGTTTTTTTTAGTATGTATAATATGTAACAACAGATGTTTTAATTATAATATAGCTATCCTTTGCGTTGACATTTTTTTATGTGATTTTGTTAACCTAATCTAAAAAAGTTGTTGGCTGGGAAAAATAATAAACTGATTCCAAATTTGCAAAGTTGGTTGATATGGTAATTAATTCAACGCACGTTTGTTGCTAAGCTTTTGATCTGAAGCAGCTGTTTTAGCTATTATATGGCTGAGAGTGTACCAGAGAATTTTCAATTCAAATTTAGAAAATCCTTTCTTAGTGTGCAAAATCTGTTGTATTGGTTTAGTCGTAACCTAAAATGTTGTTAAGTTTTGTATCCATATCAGCTGCTTTATTTAATAGGTAACAACGGATGTTTGAATTGAATTATAATATATAACTAATATTTATACTTTTAATGTAATATATAATAATGTTTATAAATAAAATTTTTTAACAAATATGCTTAAAGTTTTATAAAATCATATATCTAAATAATCCTTATAATTACATTTATCGAGTTCAAAATTCTGTCAGCATAGCTAGGTACATAAAGTTTGTTGATTTTAAAATAGTATTTTTAAAGCAATATATATCTAACGTGTATGTAACTAATCTGTCTTTGCTTCTTCACGGAAGCTTACTAGTTATAATATAATATTATCCTTATAAGTTACACATTAACCGAGTTAAAATCACACATCAATTTATTATTTTTTTTCTAAGAGTAAAGCTCATGCGCAATGTTTTATTGTTTCATTATTTTCTTAACACATAAAACATTTTATTTAGTCCATCTTCTGTAGAACTGTACTTCAGAAACTAACTATGTTAACCATTTAAGGTTTAAGTTTACAACTTTTTCCTAAATTTTGTGTTGTTATTATGACAAAAAAATATATAAATTCATACAACTGATTTGGTCTGTCATGCCTGCTTCCTGACATGTATGTTTGGGCATGCGCACTGTCTGCCTTACGCGATTTGTCTGAATTATATTAACAGAATCATAAAATCTTCAGCTTCTGTTAATTTATAAATATAGGCCTGTCTATGATAAATGTGTGTAAAAGTTATGACTTGAGCAATTGTTGATTAGATGTGCTAACAGTTTAAATTAATACAAAGTAAATTTATGTTTCGTTTGTTGTATGTTACTTTATAAGTAATTGCAGAATTTTCGTAAAATAGTTAAGTTGTGAAACCAAACTAAAGCTGTAAAGAAATTACTTTTTGAATTTAAGACTTTATTCGCAAAATAATAATCTTATTAATGAATGCATTCTAATCTTACGGTTTAACGTAAAATTACCTTTTAATGCGGTTAATCTCTGCGTGATAAATTAGCTTCCGTGACTACTTATCATACTTAGGGTACATATAATTTAAGTAACACACATAGTTACAGGGTTTTCAACACGCTCGTAAACACACCATATGTTATTTAAAGATTTTTTCATATCATTTTAACCATCAACTCTACTCACATATTTATTCTCTCACGACTTTCAGAGCGTATATTTACCTTTACTTCTTCATATAGCTCCTGTATGGCATTAATGCTAACTTGAGTGTATGTCAAACTTAAAATGAAACTTTTATTGTTATTTTATACTGGAATTATAATCCTCTGAGGAATAACATATTAAAGGAATATTTAAAACTGTTAAATTTGTCTTTAAGCTATAGATGTATAGGGAATACTTGGTATTTTGTAAATAGGTTTCCTAAGGTTTAACCTGACGGTTTATAATCCGATTTTCATCTCATTTACTTCTTTTTAATAATAGAGGTAGTAATTTTTAACAAAAATAGTCCAGTTTATGTAAGAGTTTATGTTTTTAAATATTTATATTTATAACCTTCTACTAGTTTCTCAAAATCATGACAACAAATTTATTAAAAAAAAAGAAGATAAATTGGTGATATTTACGATTGTGAGAAATTCTTGCTTTCATAAATACATTCACTTGATTTCACAGAAAAATTAGTATATAAAATACATGAATTATTAAATATGTTTTAAGTATTATTATTTATTCATTTTGGGGATTTTTGGCACCGGAATTGAGTTTTTAACAATAATATATTTTAACAGTCTATTTATCAGCTGGAACTTAAGGAACAGATCCTCAGGCATGTTTAAAATACAGTTCATCCATTTAGAAAGGCACCACCACATCCTCACCACCATCCTGCAAAACCATCCACATAAAGGCATTGTTGTTTTATTATTTTTTTGCAATACTAAATATCCGTTATATACATATTTTTAAATTTAGTTAGTAGAAAATTGTTGAGGTAGTTTAAATGTAAACAGGTGTTTATATTATTTTCAAGGACTTTTAAAAGTATACTTTTAAAACTGGTGTTGACTTAATTAGTCTCTATTTCAAATGGTGGCCAAACAAAACATTTTTGATTTGATTTACTATGATTTAACTTTTTTTATTCTCAGAACAGGAGTTTACTAAACATTGCTAATGCAAAAAACTTTTGACATCTCCACAAGTTTTCTTACCGTACTTTAAAAATGTTTATATTTTGGTTGAAATAAAAAAGTCCATATCTAAACAATATTTAATCGCAATGTAAATTGAATATCATATCTTATTAAATAGCTTTTAAATATAATCATGGTCTGTACTCTGTGTAACTGTGGACATTTCTATTACCATTTCAACATTGCACCACAAAACAGATCTTTATGTTATGTTTCAATTACAAACTAGAAGCACACGTTAATCAATGCATTAGTACTTGCTTAACACCCATTTATGCCCACCGCTACATTTTTGGGGCAGTGATTTTAAATCTAGAAATTATCCTTGCATTATTAGGGAAATATTGTGCTATGATAGATTTGAGTTGGAATCACTGAACATTACCTACAGAGGTAGAGTAATTGTGTCACTACAAAATCTCTTCGAAACAATTTAAATAGTTACTTAAAATTTACAAAGTAAATCTTCTATTATAACTATTATAAACCATGAACATAAAATTAACTTATAATTTATATAACCTTATTTTGTATGTACCCCAATAATGGGTAGCTTGGCATCGCAGGGTCCACTGAATAATTAGCACTCAAAATGGGTCCATGTATACTCTTTTATTGACTTAACATAGGCAGAGTCCTATTATGGTGCTAAAAAAGGGTCTTTTTTAGAAGAGGACCACACCCTTAAAACGTTTTATATAGTGTCAGGATGACAAACACTAACGAAACTGTTATCTAGTATATACATATCTAGTATATTGAAGTAAAATAATACTTATTAGTTAATAGTTTAATCCTCTGGAGGCCAGTACATATTCAAACAAATATTCAATAGTCCCGCCATATTGCTTCAAACAAATTTTCGTTGTTGTTCCTGCGGTGCCACATTAATTCACAGAGGTTTAAATCCAAAATAGCACTGTTAGTTCCGCATTAATTAAGTTATTTTATGTAACAGAAATGCAAGCATTAAAACAAATTATCTGAAATTCTAACTTATAGACTTTAGACATAATATGTTTACCTTCATTCAACATTTATGGCTGTCCTCTTCTAAAAAAGACCCCTAAAACATTTAATACAATTCATACCCCAGGAATCTGGATACAGTTTATTTATTGATAATTATTTTACTTCTTTACGGCTAATAGAGGAACTTTGGGAAAATGGGCATGACTGTACAGGTACAATCTGTTTAGATCGAATTAAAAATACCTCATACAAACCCTCACCCTACCTCACCCAAAAGCAATGAAAAATCTAAAACGAGGAAGCTGTGAGTCTATCTAAAACTACACGACTGTCTATCTGGAAATACTATAGTTCGGTAAATTGACAAACATATTGTGACTCGAGAATCCAACAAGGCAGGCGTATCGCATATTGTCACTTGTAATCGTTGGAGTAGCATAAAAAAAGATTTCTGTAAAGCAGCCTGCTTGTGAAAGTTTATACAATTCGTAATACTTGTACAAATTGGGTGGTGTGGGCAGGCTAGATCAGAATGTGTCAGCTTATGAATTGAGATGAAAAAATTGTACTTTAAACTAATAACGTGTCCTCTGAGCTGCAGTGTTAATAATGCATATCTGTTGTACAAGCTAATACTAGGTGGAACTTATTAAGGATCTTATGACTTTCTAGGTTTCATTCGTCATATTATTCAAAAAAATTGGGTGTGCGTCGGACCACACGGTGGAAGTTATACTTCAACGAATATAAGAAACCTACTGATGCTATCCGGCAACCACAATCATATACACAGGTCTGGACATGGGCAGTGGAGGGGGTAAATCTTATTGAAGCCGGGATTAGTAATTCCTTGCTTAGCCACCAGCGGCGCTGCAAGACAGTAGTGTCGTCGAAATGAATCAGTGTATGTATATATTGTGGATTCGGTGACCCTACTGTCGATTAATCGATAGTTCTTAAAAATTTGTTCTTACTTTTCAGCGTGACGCGGTTTCT
>JAGFPH010020583.1:0-11410 GCA_018207615.1 Philaenus spumarius | reverse complement strand
GTAGTTATGACTCTTCTCCAGTTGCCACATCTTTACTTTAGGATTTAGGTCTGTTACTATGGTAGTTAAGTCTGTACTATATTAGTTAAGTCTGTACTGCAGTAGTTAAATCTATAGTAGTTCTGCATCTGCAGTTCTACATGACTACTTCTCATTGTTACCCGTGCATTGTTGCATGATGTGTCGAAGCCGGGTAAACGCTTGAAGACAATAATTAAATGGTGGTTACAATACAAACTCGTCTGCTGTAATCAATCTATATATTATTATTATTCTGTAATATACGGGATCGTCTTAAAATAACACCTGGAAATGATCCATGTTTGTTTGAAATATCACATCAAAAACTCACATCAAATGGCAGTACTGTTCATTTGGCGTTTTGTTTCAATCCACTGTTGCAGTTTTATTATAGCACAGTTATTACTTTTGATCCAACGAACTTACGTTCTCAACTTAAGTTTTTAATTATCAAGTTATTAAATAAACGCTTTACACGACTTAAACAAGTACCACGTCATCTTGATCTTTTTTACATTTATTCCTAAATTAATCATCAATTTTATACTTACTTATAAAGTGTAATTGTATAGTTTTTATTCATAAAACCTGTTGTTCCTTTGTAAGAAGTGATTATTTCTATAACACATTTGACAATGTAAAAACTATGTTTTTTTTTAATTCTGTTTTCCAAAAACAAATTAAAAATATATGTTTTATCTTTATTTTTGTGCAAAAACAAGATTATTTAAGAATTTCAGTGAATGCACAACTGTTATCGTCTATTGTGCCATATTTAGTCAGTTTTTTTCTAAACTAATATCCTAACATTCACCATTAAAATGTAGACGAAAGATGAAATAAATATATCGTTTCATTAATTCGTAATTGTTTGAAAAATGTATAGGCCTAATACATTTCTTGGAAAAGCTTGGTCAAATTAATTCTTAATTTTTAAAACTGACGAAGCCGGACATGACTGCTAGGAACAATACAATAGCATTAAACATATTCACTCGTATTGAAACTAATCAAGAAATATAAGAGACACGCCCTTTAAGTTAGGAAACGGAAATGATGTTCCGGAAATCGCGATATTTGTTTTATCAACTAATATTTAATTGGTCCGAGATAAGCAAGTTACTGGCATCGAGGTTTTAACTAATGGGAGTTCGGAACAGTTCTAATAACATTACGATATATATTTAATATATTTTTCAAGATTCCCACTAATGAACGTTAACCCTTCCATACATCCGCTTGCTTAATGACTTGTGGTGAAGGACTGTCATACGTAAAGTTTGCAAGATGTACTGGGAAACAAAAAACCTGCAGTAACTCTGGGAATGTGGTTGGATGAACATGTATGTAAACAAAATCCATTACGACTGTTATTACAGTAAAATTTATAGTTTCCCAGGACATTGAAGTAAACAGTAACTACACAAATATTTTAATAAACATTTGTTGCAAAAAAAAACTAAAATCTGTTGAATGGTATAGCTCGGGTATTTAAGCTAGCATGTTTATTTGATAAATAAACTATTGTCCATACTAAAATTATATTTCGGGGAGCCATTTTCACAGAATCGCAAACGGGAAGTTAAATGTGTTTTTATATTTAAACATAATACATAAAATTATATAATTTTTAAAGTTAATAATTTCATAGCAATAGTTACTTATTACAATAACTCGACCACGCAGTTGGACCGCTCACGTGAGTTGAGCAAATTTCCAAAATTAAGTTTATATGCCTATGTTTTAGGGTTTCAACCAAAAATTTGGGAAATAGGTCTACTCACGAAGGCGTTGAACAGCTGTCTGTGTGTACGCAATATATTAGTAGAATTTGTTTCCTCCTAGTGGCCTCGCGAGTTTGCATCACTTTGCTTTTAACTGGGTACTTTTATGGTATTTTACGTTTTTGTCGATTTTGGGGGAACCAAGCGAGCTATAAGGTCGCGTAAAAAAACAAAATGCGCAGAGTAACATCCTACATTTATATTGTTAGAAAAAAACTCTAAAAAAAATTTAATTCTCCTAGTAAAAATCTCAAAAATATAGTTACTTCCTGTCAAAAAAGTACTTCCGGTTGTTGGATTTTTTTGGCTTACGAAATCGTCCGAGCCACATAGACAACCAACACGTGTACCAAATTTGGACCAAATCGGACTTAAAATGCGGCCGCTAGAGTGCGAACACATATATACATATATATGAATTTTTTTTGATACCCCAAAACGTGTTCTGGGGACCATGATCGGTGCTCATTTGCTACTCCCGACCTTGGGTCTCACCATAAGGGCCACTGCAATAGCTCATTTTTCCTATGGAAATTCGCTAAAAACGGCCGAAGCCATTTGCCAATAATATACTTTCCCTTGCACACGTTCGCAGCTCATAACTTCAGTTAACTGCAGCTTTGCATCATTTTACACATTCACTTTAAATTGTAAAGCGTCATAAATCAGAGAAGATGATACATTTACTGTCTGCCAATAAAAGCCGTTGTCGCTAAATCATCCGAACGCAGTAAAATAAAACCGTAAACCTTGTTTCAGCACAAAGCCCACATTACTTGTGTTTGGCCACATTACAGCGTCCGGTATTGTTGGAACTTTGAAATTTTGACGCACCTTTATTTACATCTTTATAACGTTCCAAACTGTTTTGGATTTTTGTTACACACTCTACTCATTACTGTGAAGGAATTGCGCAATTCCAAAATGCTTCATGCGTTTAAATTAAACCCTATCCCCTTCCATCGAGCACAGAGAATCAAATGAATATATTTTAATTTACCGTCCTCCTGGAGCAGTGTTTTTATTTATTGCTTCAACTCAGTCATGCGCTTTATTTTATCACAAGGTCTGTATTGTTTTCCTTAAATCAATTATTTTAAAATTAAATTAAATGAAGACGAAACAATTCCTCTAAATTGTACGATAAAACAAAATAAACCGGAAAAAGCAAAACAACATAAATCGGTTTGAAAACCGAACTTTTGTATGACTATTAATTTGTGTTTTTGTATAATTTCTTGGGAACGTATATTATGTTCATTAATCAAAACCCTTCCATACTTGCTTATGAGACGATATTTTGTAAGGTCAGACTTTAAAGGGTTTATCTAATAATATTTAACATATTATATTTTTGAGATACTGATTTATTGTCTTTAACATATTACAGATATGCTGCTTAAACACCTCATTATACTTAAAAACAAACTGCTCAAATTATTTTGAAAAATCTAGAGCGACTTATTTACTTAACAGAAAAACTAAGGATTCAAATTTTAATGTTAAAAGCATTTTTTTATATTGTGACCTTCATATTCATGTTTATCAAGAGCCAATGTGTTTATATTTATCACTAGTACAAATTAAATTAAATACTTATTTTAGAACTATTTAAATTTAACTCCATTTGTATGAATCTACCTTGTAAATGCTCCAAAAAAAAATAATAGACAATAGTCACAACTATGTAAATTTTTTATAAAATTTTTAAAACAATAAAATTAGTAACAACTGTAAAACAATCCTTTCAACACAAATAGATTAAACTTAGTTAATAAAATAAATTAGTACCATTCTGTTCTTTAAGCGTCACTTTCCATTCAGTGCAATATATTACATGCATCACTGTTGTGGAAAAGATGAAATAATATATTTATTTTAATTATAAATGGATGTTAAAAATAGACATATAAGATGTTTCCAGAACTGACAAATTATAACTAATTTCTTCTTCCAAAGGTAAAATCTGATATTCTACAAGATATCTTTTAGTTTGTTTAAAATCCGTAAAATATAAAGACGTTTTTAAATTTATTTTGTATTTAATCACTACATATTCGAGAAACCTTAGTAGATTTTAAAATTTCCAGAGAAAAATAAATTTGTAACTGTTTGAAAACATTGCTTAACTACTAACTTTAATACAAACTAATAAGAAAACATTATTATATATTTAACAAAATATAATATTCTCCTGTTACATGTACTATGCTCCGAAACCAATACCTTTATGTTCTTATGAAATACATCGGCCTCAGTGCAAAGTGTTATTTCATTGCAAGCACACTGTTGTAGGTGATTCCGGACAATATAACCAAGACTAACATGGTAGTTTTTACCATGCACGGTCCTACTAGAAGGGACTTTTCATATTTTAAGTTTAATATAACTTAATTATATACTGAGCTGTACCTTGAGTATATTTAATTGTTATTTTGCCTAAGCCTAATGTCGGTATTTAAATATAAAACAGTTACCTTGATCCACCAAGATTACCAAAAAGTTATAACGAAAATATAAATTAAAGTTTTTTTATAAATTTTTATTAAATTTAATAGTACATATATTTTCCAAACAGTTACACAGTCATAAAGTTGTAAAAGGCGCTCATCCAGTACACCAGAGTTGCTTAACAAGTTGCCCAGGTTCCAGTCTATTACTCTAGTTGGATTTGTTTGCCCTGCTTCCCATATTTACCCATCTCAACAGAAGTGGTTTCGAAAAGTCAAATTAGTTGGTTGACCATCTCAGAAACAAACAGCATTTCCTTATGTTTTAGTATTTCAAAACTAATTAAAAGTGGTTTCAATTGAATTCTGATAAAAAATACGGTTATTTTCGATTCACGCCTTGCAAAATTCAAAAACTAACGTTTTATTTTTTACTTATTTGTCACTGGGTTGTGCAAGGTAAAATTGAATATTGTTTTATTTTTTATTTTTTATCTCCAATAGCTCTGTTGAAGGACAACTTATAAATCTGAAAATTTAACACTAAAAAGCCTCTATGGGCTCAAACTTTAGTTAATATTTTAAGTTTGAATGGGCCAACAAATCTATTGCAGCTGAATAATAGAAAATAATTAATTCAAATTACATTTTTAAGAGTTTGTAATTTTGAAAGGGTAAGCTACTTAACACAAAGTAAACTTAAGTATTTCATATAAAGTATACTCTTATAAACACAATTAAACAATTATTGCTGAGGAACTGCTTATTTGAGCAAATACAGAAAGAAAATTTAATTTCGTTCTATAGCGTTCATTTACTTTGGCTACAAAGAGTACATACAAAACATATTAGGTATTTAATTTGGATTTCATTTGTATTACAGAATGTACTAAACGCAATAGAGTTTATTTTAAAAGCATAAGCCAAATCATTGCTGAATAAAATGTATAAAATCGTACATGCCTGACAACGGGAAAAACTAAGTGAGTTCTAAAACGAATATTACCGCCTTTTTTTAACCGAAAACAATATTTATAACAATTAATTAGGTTTGATCTATTAAAACATAATGAATGCACAAACAAAATACGATTATTTTCTAAGATAGCGAGATTAAGTGATTTTGTATTTGAAACAATATTGCCTGGTAATCTTTTGACGGCAAAAGAGCGGTAGCAAATGTATTGTTTTATTTGAAATATAAGACTATAAATATTGTTCCTTTGTTTTGTGAAATTTTATTTGTTTTAAGTACAGTGGGAGGGGCTAAGTAAAGTATTGAAATTTTACTTACTGTTTGAATTTTACAAGTATAATAAATTTAAAACGGTTTTAGCAAGCTATTATTTAGCTACCAACTGCAACACAAACTTATAACATTCATTTATCTTTAAAACAAATATATAATTCGTCCTTTCTAAGTCTCGCCACAAAGCCCTCTATGTCCCGAAACTAATACATCGCCTTCAGTGCAAAGTGTGATTTTATCTCGAGCACACTTGAAGGCAATCCCTGGCAGTATAACCAAGATGAGTGGGGTAGTTTAGGTCGGTGCATATTGATATATAGTGCAGGGCTGCCTTGAGCTTACCCTAGTAGCCGCACTAGACGGGTATTTTTATATTTTACTAATAAAATAAATACTTAAATACATTTAGCAATGTATAAACATCTTCGGTAAATTAGATGTATATAAATTGTACCTAAAAATAGCTTGAAGATAAATTTTTCTGTAGTTTATGTTAAAAACTCTATCACTTTCAAAACGAAACAGTTCATGTTTCACACAAAAGATAATAATGAAAAGTGGATATTTTCCCAACAAATCGTAGTACGACAGTAGATGTACAAATACTTCAGTTTAAATTTTATTTTATGCAGTACTAGTAGACCAGTCAATGTTTCAAAATTGCTTGATTTAACTTTAAGGGTAGTTAATCCGTTTCATTACTTTGACTTAAGTAATCGAATTGCAAACAATGTTTTGTGCCACTTAAGAATAATATTACACAAATTTATTTTTGTAGTTTGTAGAAAGTTAGTGCAAATTATATTTATTGTATAGGGGTAGCTACACATCTTGATCCATTATACTGTAGTAATTATTGTAACGTCTAAACAATCCTGGTAATGGTATACTTATAAATTGAATTTTTTAGTGATATCGGTCGAATAGTTTTTGATTCTATAGATGAAAAAGAAACAAATAAACAACATCAATTTGTATATAATGCATAAGGGACATAGAGTAGATTAACATGTACTGAATCAATGTTTTATGTAGGCCATATAACTATATATAAGTAGGCCTACCACGACCAACACATTTTGCGGGCGGTGAATCGGATTTAACCATTACGCATTTTTCCGCCACGCTCTACTATATATAGTACACATGTGTATATAACAGAGTATATATTTTACTGGTGAAATGTCTGAAACGGATATTGTGCTTCCTCATTTCGTAAGTTGTTTTAACCCTTAAATACTAACAAGGGAACTGACCCCGTCAGTACTAACAAGGCTTATCAGAGGCATACTCATAAAAAAACATCTAGAATATGTTTTACGATACAATTACCAACTATTTCAACTCAGTTAACTTTATTCATTATACTAGAAGGTATTTGTATGGATTAAATTACTATAACTTTTTTTTTAAACTTCATTTAAATTTTTAAGTAGTCCATAGAAAAAATTACAGAAATAGTCCTGGACTAAGCATGACTAGACCTGTCTTATCCAAACTAGAAACATATCTTAAAACTTTAAAATATCTCCTCGGGAAAAACTGTTTCAACTTTTCTGAACAAAATAATTCTACAAAATACACGCAATTACTTATCAATTTAGTATTTACATTTGCACTGCACACACACTAGACCGCTATGCTCTCCGAAAACTGGGACTTTACTTTATATTTGACATCCTTTTACTTTGTCAATATACTATAATATAGAGAAAGCAAAAAAAATATATGTTGAGATTTTTGTTGAAATATCCGTTTTGGGACCTCCTGATTCCAAAAAAGTGTTTTTTACAAAATGTCTGTCTGTATGTCAGTATGTATACAAAGCTAGAGAGAAAACTATTCGATCGATTTCGAACAAATTTGCACCAGACATGTCAATAAGATGCCTGAATAGATAGACGAAAAAAGGTTTATTAAAAATTTGGAAAAATAACACCCTTTTTGGTCAAAAAAGACCCTAAAAATCTGTTATAATTTTTTTTATAAAAAAACGGATCTAACGATTTTGATAAAAATTGGCTTTTTTGTAGCACTTAATGTACCCTGCCATATGCAAAAACCGCATCTTTCATTGTTTTTTCAAAATTTTTCCAAACCATTTTTCGTGCATCTATACAGGCCTAATTGGCGTGTTTGGTGCAAATAAGTTCAAATCGATCAAATAGTTTTCTCTCTAGCTAATAATAATAATATTTATTAGTTAATCTCCTACTTTAATATCACCTCTCCTATCCCTCCTATAATTAATTATGAAGTCACAGTGAATCTGTTTAATAATTTAAATATGTTTGTGAGAAACTATGTGCCAGTTCCTGGTACCGTTCATTCTTCTTGTAATAGTTGTAATCACAGTAGCTACAGTACTTTATTTTTTTCAATGTACCCTCTTGTGGTTCCTTCACGTTGTGTGCCCATTAGGCGTAGCTTTTGGAAGAATTTGCATTACTCACCAAATCTTCACAACACCAAGGTTTCGGTTGATTGGTGAGAGGGGAGACACTTACTTGAGGAATTAACGAAGTATGGAGGGGAAAGTGAAGGTCACGTTATTTTTCAGTCATTCAAGTCTGCTTGCACACCTGAGAGTATTAAGGGTAAACACAATTTACTTGATAATGCCTCTAAAAAAGGACATTGTGCTTCTTCATTTTGTAAGTTGTGTTGAAATATTTTACTTGGTAGTGTTAAAATAATCAAATTTCAGATTAAAACAATATGACCAACGATTTATATTCATTACAGTTTTTACTTCTGTCGGCAGTTCCACGACTCCTTTCTTTTTTGTTTTGTAGTCTGGCGCTTAAACAAACAAATCTGATGGTTTTCTGCAACGGGAACATGAGGCTATAAGACATTTGAATCCTGATGTTCCACTTATGAAACAGTAAACCTTTTATTTGATTTTACCTAATCTAAAAGAACTGATAGTTGTGAATAGTAATTACCTAATTCTTAATTAGCCTATTCAAAAAACAGTTGTTTTTGAATAATAATAAACTAATTATAAATAAGTAAAGTTGTTATAGCAATGAATGTAAGCAAACATGTTTGTCAATTGATAAAATAACCTACAAGATATGATTATACTACCTTATGTAAAATACTACCTCAACAAAATAAGAACAATCCAATATAGGAACGAGGTCGCTGAGGTAATACATGTAAATGAAGTCAATCGCAGGAGCTTTCATCGGCAGCCCTATTCTATTCCAAACCCCCTTCCACCCACTGCTCTGTCCCGTCCTGTTGAAATTTAACATTTATCTATTTCAAAGTATTAATATTCTATAGTTAGTTATATTGCAGTTTTAGTCTACTCATTGATTCTGTAAACATTACACCTTCTGTAATGATTGATTAAACTTTTATATAAAACAGTTACTCACATGTCACCAACTCTATTGAATAAAAACACGAACTCCATGAAATGGTGTTGCTAAGTTTTGTATTGATATTAATAAAAGATTATGTTATTTCAAATTTGTTTGATCTTTGGGTAAAATTTCTTTAATATTTGTCACAGTTGCAATATTCAATTATAAAAACAATCTTCTTTCAAATTATCAACAAAGAAATTATCTTAACTAATATTGAATTATAAGTCTAATTAGCGATTAATGATTGATATGGAACGATTGGTGAGTGATTTGAAAAGGCAACTTTGAAAAACTGTACTTAACAATTGAGATAACAAAAGAACTTCAAGCCAGTTTTCATGTGTGATGAAAACACATTTAAAATGAATAAAGGACCGCTAATTGGCAATTCTGGCGGATATACTTAGTGAGGTGTCAACTGAAAATAGTTTCAGTATGTTTAAAATATTCCATAAATAGTAAATTTTATAGTTCGAAAAAATGTTGTATGTAACTAGTTATCAAATTTTTTTCTATTAAAAATTATAAACTGCTTTGATTGTAAATAACAACTAAATATACCTAATATATATATTAAAGTCTGCTATTATCAAAAACCGTTTACAGAATTTTGTACTACGTTTATGATAATAATATCAATCAGGTGGAGAAGACTTATAGTGATAATTCATTTTTTCATAAAACCATCCTCGTTTCTGAAACTTTGGTGCAGTTTTGCCAATTTAGTAGCTTGTATGGTTCCCATCTATATGTTTTACTTAATATTATGGAAGTAATTGAGGAAAATTAGGCAGTTATAGAGTATATAAAAAACTATTTATTGATATAGTATATATATTTAAACTTTTAAGTTGAATATAATTTTAAGGTTTAATGGTCAATAAACGAGATGAAGGTAGTATTTTTCTGAAGATACACTTTGGTAGAAACAGCAATAAACTGGGTGGTATGTCTTTCAAATGTACTTAATTAAGACACAGACAACTGAGCAGTGAAACTCTACTATATAATTGTTATTTTCATGTTACTTAATAACATAAATTTATCTATCCAGACTTTTCTTTATTTACTATTTCATGTGTTCCTAACAGTTAGAAGATTTAATTGATGATGAGAGTTTGTGTAATTAAAATGTTATCGAATAATTTTGAGGATGTTGATATACAAGAGAGTGTAAAGAGTTGTTTACTTTAATTTGTTGATACCTGCTTTAAAATTGCAGTGTTTTTTTTTTTTTACATTCTAGTTTTATTTAGTTATACAGTTTTCTCAGCTCTATTTAATTATACTTTTGGTTTCCTCCTTCTTATTCGTAGGTTACATTGATAACGTAGGTGGTATAGTACTGTAATTCCGTGTTTTCTGTTTATTTGAGTTACTTTTATGTGTTTTTTAATTGATACCGATAAATTTCTTGATTTAGGATGGCAAATAATTGTAAAAAATAACAATCCATAATTTGCTGTTTGCAAACTCGCAAAGAGAGAACGAAACAGCACGAAACCTGGAATCTGAGGAGCACTTATATATGTCATACACGCAGACAGCTAATTAGCGCCTTTATGAGTAGACTGATTTCCTAAATAATCGGTTGAAACCCAAAACCATATAGAATAAATTATAGACGTTCGTGGTTCAACAGCTAGATCGATTTGTTCGATACTAAATCAACTCTTTCTCTTCATATTAAATGAACTAGTTATGGACCTATGATTGTTTCAGAGAATTATTTTAGAAAATACAGTCTGCCTTGATACTACAGAAGTTTGAGACTAGTGGAATCCAACAGGGATGGATTTAGTTGTGCTTATATAGGACACGCAGGCCTATAATCAAGTTTACTGCAGTTGTATAAGCGTTTCAAACACCTCGATCCTAAAACTTTAATCACTTATCAAGAAACTTTAATGAATATTTCACAGTGAGGTGATAATCAACTGGACATTTTTAAATATTTGCGTATCGTAAGGTTTCAGAGTTCCCCTTACCGTAACCACTTTACTAAACAGAAGACTACAAAATAAAAATATAATCTATGCTTATACACTCCAGTGCACAACTTAGTTGTCCAAGGTTTATCTCACGTATTACCCCAGGACACGAGGTGGCACGTTTTGATCACACTTTATATTATTTCTAAGTTTATCTCTTCTGGGATATAAATTCCATAGTGCTGTATTTTTCACCTTTTTTATCGTATTTTGTTAACGTTCCCTGCTGATATTCAGTAAACTGTTTAATATAGCAACACTATTCTGTCCATCTTAAAACTCATACTAATTCGCAAACCAACACCTTCCTTCCCCTAACACATATTTAACGGATTTATTTTAATGAAAGCATTCCTAACATTAATTCTCAGATGGTAGATAGAATAATATTAAAAGTCACAATCAAACAAAAAATAAGCTTACTATACAACAGAAATAAATTAATACAGAATGAATTAGGACTACTCCTGAACAAAACAATAACCTAAAAATTAAATTGGTTTGTTTTATTAAAATATTAATTTCTGTTATTGAA
>JAGFPH010020582.1:0-11049 GCA_018207615.1 Philaenus spumarius | reverse complement strand
GAAAATGAGATTGTTATCATAACATCAAAGCAGCTTGTGTTGCTTAACAGGAAAATTGTTTTACATTATGAACCTTTATGAATGTTGGGGCTTGAGGGGGTTACAAATTTTGAATATAAAGGTAGGTAATGTAATACACCATTGAAAAGCTTATTAAAAGAGAAACAGAATGGCGCAAACTAGAACTTAGTATCTTGCTTCGTTTCAAAGTAATGGACAATGAAAGTTCTGGAAAATGAAATTGTTTGAAATGTACAACTCATTTACTTTTCATATGTGTTTTGTAAGAAATAAATGTACAAAACTTCAGCTTTAAGGAAAGAAAACAAAAAACATATATTTATTGTTTTAGGGGATGTTTCAACCCTTAAAGGCCAAATATTTTAAAATCCTATATTATTGCGCCTCTAGCGCATTTGAGCAATATGTGTACCAAATATTTCACGTCCACCCCTTAGCCAGAACGTGATAAAATGTAAAATTGGTTAATTTTTTTATATGTATCTTGTAAGAAATAAATATACAAAATTTCAACTTTCTAGCTTTAAGGAAAATATAACAAACAATGTTTATTGTTTTAGGGGTTGTTTTAATCCTTTCTTAGTTCGCCTCTAGCCCCTATTGAGCAATACGAGTACCAAAGTTCCTAGGTGGAATTCAATGATTATTTATAATTTTAGGGGTTGTTACTAAATTTTCACCCCATAGCAAAACGTGACAAAATGTAAAACTGGTTTACTTTTTATATGTATCGTATAAGAAATAAACGTACAAAATTTTAGTTTTCTATATTAAAGGAAATTATAACACACTATACTTATTTTTTAACCCTTAAAGGTCAAATTTTTTAAAATCCTTACTTATTGTGCCCTTAGCTTCTATGAAAAACAAGTGTAACAAATTTCACGTTCCTAGGAGATAGGATTTTTGAGATATATAACAAACAATATTTATTGTTTTAGGGGTTGTTTTAACCCTTACAGGCCAAATATCTAAAAATTATTTCTTAGTGCGCCTCTTGCCTCTATGAAAAATACGTATACCAAATTTCACGTTCCTAGGAAGTAAGGTTTTTGAGATAAATAACAAACAATATTTATTGTTTTAGGGGTTGTTTCAACCCTTACAGGCCAAATATTTTAAAATTCTTTCTTAATGCTGCGCCTCTAGTGCCTAAGAGCAATATGTGTACCAAATTTCAAGTTCCTAGGTGGTATGGTTTTTGAGAAACTGTGATCAGTCAATCAATGAGTGGTATTTGACTTTTATAAGTATAGATTACATATCAAACGAACATGTCTTTTTTACAACATAGTTTATATTATTGGAGATGAAGTCGTAGTACCTTATAAGTGTTAAGTTTCTTCTTATTTCGTGTGTATTGACAAATCACACTTGGGTACTTATGACTAAACAGTAGCCGACTTAGACCCTAGTTCCAACCTTTAGTTTGTTATACTTGGGTAATAAACGTGACAGCAATTCTACACGGTTTGTTCAATACTCGTAGATACTTTTGTAAAGTAAAAGTTGAAGGTAAGTTAAAAGATTATACATTTAAAATAAGACATTTAATTCTTCAAATACCGAATGATATCTAGTAGCAATAAATAGGTTTTAGGCCACACTCAAAATGCTTTGGGACTAAACAGACTAGCATTCAATATATTGCTGGCAATATTTAACAATTTCTTCAATGGCATAAAATTCCAAGTAATAATAATAATTTTATAATGATACCTATATATCAATAAACAATATATCTACAAACAATAATATATCAGTACAGTCTCAAATCACAGAAGAATGTCAGTGATAGGCCACATTTCTTAAATACATAAAAAATCATCATAAATACAATTATAAATTGGCTGACTACAAACACCATACAAAACACCAGGAAGATGAATTTCGTTAAGGATGTATCATCCTACTAATATTATAAATGTAAAAGTTTATATGTTTGTCTGTTTGGATGTTTGACTATCAATCACGCAAAAAGTACTGGATGGATTTGATTGAAATTTGGCGCACATTAGATCATGACCTGGAATAAGACAGGCTATAAATCATTTTGATTTAAGGGTTGAAACAATCCCTAAAACAATAAATATTTATTATTATACATCCATTAAGACTGGAGAGCTGGAAATTTGTACATTTATTTCATACAAGATATATATATAAAAAGTGAACCATATTTGTATTTTGTAGCATGTTGATAAGGGGTGAAAATGTGAAACAACCCCTAAAACAATACAAATTAATTAATATACATAAAACTAGAGAGCTGAAAATTGACACATTTATTTCTTACAAGATATGTATAAAATGTGAACAATAATTGCATTTTATACTGTGCTGCTAAGGGGTGAAATTTTCATAACAACCCATAAAACAATACAAATTAAATATAATCTTCTCTTAAAGCTAGAGAGCTTTAAATTATAGTACATTCATTTCGTACAAGATATACATTGTGTAGAAAAAGTCTGGGACCGGTTTAATACTTCGTTTATAACGAAAATTTAAAGATAGATGATGTGATTGAGGAACCTACTCTATGTAAAAATACTATTTTATTAAGATTTCAAAAAATGTACCCGCCATCTTGAATCCGCCAAACTTGGTTTTTTTTTAAATGGAAAGGTGGTCATGTGATACATCATTTCGATTGTAAATTGTATATGTCCCTGGGGGCTATCCCCCCCAATTCAAATTTTGGCTTAAAATTGGGTGAAATAAGTGAGTGATGGATCTTGAAAAAACACGTTACTCTATCCGCCTCGATTATATTGCAATGATTTGGAAATTTTTCATGATTTTTTTCACAAAAATCATCAATATCTCGAAAACGGTGCGTCCAAGAGCATTTTTGACAATTCAGGGCCCCTCTTTAGGAAACACTATTTTTGTCAGTTATGGGCTATACAACGGTAAATTGTATATGCCCATGGGGGCTCTTATAAGCGTATGTTAAAAGCTACATTATAAAACGTAATTATTTAAAATATCAATTATTATGCTGGTTAAAAAGAGAATAGTTCATTTTAAATATACTTCATTATTAACAATTCTTATAGGCCCAATATGACTTGTTCTAACAAACCTAATCTAAAAATTAGCGTACAAATTAATTCTAATTTAAATCAGCTGTTATCAATCAATCAATTTATTTCCTTAAATAAATAAATTAAACATAAATTACATATATATGTATTATAAAGGAACAAAAAATGCCCACATGTGCCTAAGCCTGTGAGTGGGCACGAGTCGCTCAATATGCAAACAATGAGGATAACCCATAAAAGTAAACAAAATAAAAGGATTGCATTAAACATTATCATGTCGAGCTGAGTCAATCTACTAACAAAAGTAAACTACTAACTATTATTAGGTTTCCAAAGAAGTTGTCCCTGCAAAACTAACATAAAACAAAATGTTATGTTGAAGCAAAATTGTTATGGAAATCCATTGATCAACACAGAAATTCTTTCACCAGCTAAAGTAAATTAAATTGCCAAATTAGCTTTTTTAATTATTTACTGTAAACTTCTGATTTTAAATTAGCGAATCATTTAACAAAAGTACATTAAGTACATCGATGTACAAGTTTCGATGTATAACATCGATGTTTTGTTAAGTGGAAATCCCTAGTCAGCCTCTGTATAATAAGGCTGCAAAACAGCTGAGCGTATTTCATAAAATTTTACGATATCAACTTAAAAATCGCCACTCAACTTAAAGACGTTATAACAAATGCATATAGCAAGTTTGAAGTTCTTATCTTGAAAATTATTGCCATATTTTCAACCTATTTTTAAGCTTGCGCTGCAATGGCCACGGATGAAACAATACTAACATCCACCCGCGACTATTCATTTATTGAAAATTTTCAAGATATTGACTAGCACATTTATCACATATATTTATCAGAATTTTTTTATAATCTAATTTTTAAACCGATATCTTAAAAATTGTTGATTCTGAAGCATTAAATTAAGGGTCTGCTCCAGTAAACGAGAAATCCACCGGAACGCAAACGCCTCTCACTATATCCCTATCTAAACAGTGCAATTTCTTGCGCTGACATGGCCTCATTTCAAACCATTTTATAAGTCTATCTTTTGTAATTAAGTGTTGAAAAAAAAATGAATATTCTTTATAAAATTTCGGATCCGGCTTGCAAATTATTTTTCGTTATTTATTTTGTATTGTGTTAGGAAAAAAATTTAAACTTTGTACTTACAAAATGTCAAAATCAAAAGCATTTAAAAAAATGTAAATTGCAAAGATGGATGCGTATTGTGACTGTGCTTAAAATGAGACCTTGCAAACAATTTTATGATAAAAAATAAACGAAATAAATGGTTTGAAATTTAACATTGCTCTTATGGGATAAAAATCCAAGATGGCTGCCACTACAGCAGACCCTTAAGTAATAATTGATCTCGGGAGTGGAAGCGCTCTCTCTTTCAAAATACGCCTAAAGAGTCTTTAAAAGGGAGTCTTTAGAAGTGCCCCCCTGCCTCCATGGGGGTCCCAGGGTGGTCGGACATATTTTTCAAGGGCAGATTCGGAATCTGCGATCCTCAAAACCCCTGTATAAATAGGAAATACTTTGATAAGTTTTCATGAGTTCAAACAAATTTTATAAATTATGGAAAATGATGCACTTTTAGATGCACTTTATGCATGCCCAAAATGCACTTTTTGTCTGCCGACAAGGTATTATGTAGACTTTTTTCCTGAGACTTCTCCGAATACAATGCCGAAACTGCATCGCGATCGGTGCTGTAGAAAAATATTTAGTTACTCTGGATGATTTTAGTCTAATTTCCCAGGTTTATCTAGAAACTCAAAACTATTTGACCGAGTTCACTAAAACTTTCACAGTTTAACCATTGGTCTATCATTATTAGGATTGTTTAGACATTACAGTTACCTTAGTCTAACGGGTTGAAATGGGGTTATTATTCCTACAAAATAAATATAAATTAAACTATTATCCTACAAGATAAAATTAAAAAATTATGCAATATTATTATATTCTCAAAAACTACTCAACTAATTTCACCCTTTACACATATTAGTACCATGATTGTTTATAGAACAACCAAAGAGTTTAAAATGGAGTAGCTACCCCTATACAATAAAAATAAATTGCATTAACTTCCTACAAACTTAAAATCTAAATTTGTGTAATATTCTTAAGTGGTATACAAACGTTTTAAAGTTCGATTATTTTAGTCAAAGTAATGAAATGAAATTTAAAATTTAAATTAAATAAAGCTATAGCGAATTATTGTCGGGTCCACTAGCTTGAATATAAAAACATTAAGCTATGACTATTTTTAGTCATATGGACTATTATTCGAAATATATTGAACTTGTCTCTTTACCTGATATTACAAGTAATCTGTAATAAAAAAGTTTTAATAAAGTTTTGCAAGGCATGGCATTCCTTAAACATTAGTTACTGATGGTGGATCTCAATCTACTGCTAATTTATTTAAACAAAATGTAACTGATTATGAATACAAACATATAATAATAAGCCCAAAACATTCACATCAAATGGCTCAGCATTAGCAGCTGTTAAAATAGCTAAAGGGATACTTAAAAAAATGTGATTATGATAAGACAGATCCATATTTATCTTTATTGTATTATAGAAATACTGCAAAACCTTCATTTGCCTTCACCAGCAAAGTTATTGTTTTCTCGAAATCTAAATACCTTTTTACCACATAATAGTAGTTATCTTAAGTCAAAATTAGTCAAACCAAAATTATTAGCACTAAGAAAATGAAGCAAAAAAGCTATACAAAAGTATTATAATAACACAGCCAAGCCTTTACCAAATATAAATGTCAAAGACAATAATGTTACTGTACTTAAAAAAAAAACCTTTAGAACTTTCTTGAACTCCTGGGAAATTTATAAGTAAAGAAACGATTTATGTCATAAACAATGAAAATGGTATAAAATATCAATTTTTTTTTAAATTAATTATATATTTTCCAACTGGAAACATTTTCAATAAAAATACTTGTTCCAATGGGAAAATTAATACTGTTAGTAACAGAAGTTTTGAAGAAAAACTAGATTTAAAAAAATAATGTAATTAAACAAATGTATGGTTACATTATTAAAAATGACGACAAGTTAACAATCCTAAACAAACTATATGCAGATCAAAAAGTTTCATTTTAATTGAATTTGTATTTTAGTAAACAGTATTGCTTGTTTTACACTTTAATTTCTTTAACAATAATTTACTTGGCTATGTTATTTACCTTATTGTAAAGTTTATTTTGTAAAAGTATCATATGATAAACTAACATTATTAGTCAATCATGTAAAGATTAAGAACTTTTATTTTATCAGAGAGGAAAGATGTTGATGTAATGTTGTAAATTATAAACTGCATTAACATAGATAAACCTCATGAAAATAGTATATACTTGATCATAGACAACATACATGGATCTGTGGTATATCCACTACAATCAAGATGGCTACTTTGTGCAAGATCTGTAGTTCACTACATTAATTATTATGAATCATTATTTATAATAAATAACCTTTGATAAGTAATATAAGTGTTTTCATTATAAAGCATAATCAAGGTATAACCCTTGAATTATTTTAATAATTATTGGCTAAAAAACTTAAACCCTCTTTTACGTCAAAAATTATTTCATTTCAAGCAACATTTCGTATCTTTGGTGAAATAAGAACTTCACAAATAGGCGATGATAACCACCCAGGGTTTTCGCCTATACAAATTAAAAAATAAATAAAAAACCTTCACAAATTTGAATTTAAGTACTTAAATTATAGTTCTCAAAAGTTTCAAATTTTAAAATCATTGTTTAGTGAGTCAAATTAATAATGTTTCAAACATTTGTTCAGCAAATAAAATAAAACAAGGAATACAGAGACCCTATTTTTAACACAACGGAACAGATCACTGCAAATCAGGTTTAGAAATTTTTCAAAATAACTGCCTTTGTTTGTTTCCTTTTGTTCTGCAGGTCACCTTTAGGTTTACTTCTGGGAAGTTTAGCAGGTAAAGGGTGCCATTGTATCTCATCAGTCCGATTTGTTTGTCATAATAGATTTATTACACTCCCAAAGTACCTGCACTATGTCTATTTGTTAATATCTTGAATATTACTAGACTAGAAACTTTTCTTTTATAAACATGTCAACCCATGAAAAGTATATTGCATTATCAAAAAGCCGACGGAGTAACAACATTTTTGCCTCTTCTTTGCTACTAAGAAATTGTTAAAAATATGTTTTTCCACCTTTACGTTTGATATTTATCGACTAAAAATAATGTAAACTAGAAATTGTAAACTGTTTCAAAAAACTTCAAGGCTTTTTATATCAATATGAGTTAATTGCTTTTATCCGAGTTTGATTAAAGTATATTTGGACTGTTAAAGTTTCTTTTGTTCAAATTAAAGATTATTATATTTAATACTTTAAACTAATGTTAAAAGAAGTTTGTAATATTTTTGAATTTGAAAGAATACCATCACAACCAGCACAGTTGTGTTACGGTAGTTTAGGAGCTAAGCACATCATCTACAGCGGAGACCGCATTAACATAGGAGGTGAATTATTATTTGTGGTTTACTGTGAAACTAAAGCTTTTAGCAAGGTTTTGTTCAAACAGAAGCCTATAACTATATCTATTAAAGGAATTGAATGAAGACAATATATTGTATATTGACGAAATCTGGGCTGTCTTAAGTATGAATTTGTGTTTCGTTTACAGAAAATGGTCAACTCGTCCATTCATGTAGCTGGTTTATTTTGAAAAATGTTCAATGTTATGGAATTAAAACTTAGCATAGCAATTAAAAACCGTATTTTGAACTTTGTATACAGAGTATCAAGTATCTCAAAAATTAACCAAGTTAGAGCCATCAGACTTATCAACGTGCATTTCAATTTTAGGTTTACTGATCGCTCCAACTCATTTCAATCTGTTCAAATTATGTAAATTTTCAGAATACCCTGCAACGTTTTTACTAGTTACACACGTCCAGTATAAATATGTTCAGTAACTATAAACCATTTTTGGCATATACTCATTAAACGCGAGGCAGTTGAAGTATGTATCAGTTCTGTTGTTTGTATCCATTGTTTACTATCGTTAAATATTTCGTATAATTAATAGTTATAGAAACGAAAAGTAACAGCTGATGTCCTCGACACCAGCTGATATTTTTTGGTCCTAGGACCAAAAAGAGTTACTTTAACACCTCAATACATGTATTGAGATTTTTGAAGCAGCATGACGAAAATATGTTTTTGTAGGTCATGGTCATAGGTTTATATTTTTCTACACATACGATTTTTACATACCGTATCCATTTTGGTCATATCTTATAACTTAAAAATTGCCCTCTACTATTTAAAAAAAAATCTCTGTAATATTTATTTAATAGTCATTCCCGTAAAAGTATTAAAGTAACAATAATCTGTTTGCATATGCTTTGCTGTGAGTTGCTGCGTGGGTACGAAGCGAACAGGGTTCCCTATAGTCTTGAATACAAGTTGTAACTAATCTTAACATTATCAGAACCAGTAATTAATTATAAAGGATATTAATTAAGTGTAGTAAGTTTTAAAAATATGTTCCATTCATAAGCAATATGCTTCAATCTATATACATACTAGTGGACCCGGCAATGCTTCGCTATTGCTTTATTTAATTTTAAGGGTAGTTATCAAATTTCATTCTTTTGACTTAAGTTATTGAATTGCAAATGGTGTTTATGTCAACAATTTATATAAACAATATTTTAAACAGCATATATGTAAGTAAATAGATATGTAACAACCGATGTTTGAATTGAATTATAATACAGTAAGCACTTTTCGTTAAATTTTGTTTGTGTTGTTTGGCAATCTAACCTAAAAAAGCTGTTTTGGTTTTTGAAGAATAATAACCCGATTATAAATTAGAGAAATTGGTTGCAAATAAAAGTGTTTTGGTTCATTGTAGGCCTAACCTAAAATTATGTTCAGTGTTTGATCCATAACAGTTGTTTTATTTATAATAATATGTAACAACCGATGTTTAAATTGAATTATAATATAATAGGCCTAAGCATGTTTTATTGATTTTTGTTTGTGTTTGCTTTTAATTTGTCAATCTAATCTAAAAAGCTATTGGTTTTGAAGAATAATAAACTGATTATAAATTTGCTAAAGTTGCTATGGTAATGAATGTAAACAAACATGTGTTACTAAGCATTTTATACGAACAGCTGTTTTCGAGCGCTATGGTCTTGAGTCCATACAAAATAGGCTGTTTAGTTTTTTCCAAATTTGAAACTTTTTCGGGAAACTTTTCAAATTTTTCTTTATATAAAAACCTAGTTCGGACTATTACGAACATTTTAAAACAAAAAATTGCCAAATTGGTCCAGCAGTTCTCAATTGATGCGATTTCAAAGAAACAGCAATTCATTTTTATTATATAGATAATCCAAATACCACTCAAATGACTCACTCATCACGAAATCTCAAAAACCACCGAACCGTTGGAATGAAATTTGGTATGTAGCTTCCTCAAGGGCCGTAGGTGATCACTAAGAAAGGTTTTAAAAAAATTCGAAATTTTAACAGAGGGGGTTAGGGAGGTCAAAGTTACTAGAATTCCCCATAAGAAATACATAGTATAATATATTTATTGATATATTTTTTTTGTTAATATACATTTAACTTTGATTTGTCTATCCGTGAAAAGCCGGATCTGGCCAACTAGTAAATTATAGAAAAAAAAAACTATTTGAAAAATTAAATGTAATGGTATCTCATATGGTGAAAATTCGAATTTTGATTGTAAATTAACGAAATTCTACTTTTTTTCATGCAATTAATTGTAATTTACTATTACCAAATTCTTAATTCGTATCTTGACGCTAAGAGGAAAAGAATGGGAAAGGGCAAAGAGGAAGCTTAGTGGAATTAATGATAAATAAATAAGTAAACATGTAAAATGCCTTAGAAGTAAACAATTTAACTATTAAACGGAAGAATAGATTACCAAATAACTAGAGATAAGTGATACTTCAATTTAAAAGAAATGGAAGCAACGTTAAGTATTTTTTTAATTATTAAAAACAAATATTTTTTCCCGTGCAGGGAAAGCAAAGGGATATTAGCTCATACTGCCGTGAATGTGATCAACAAATTATTTGTTTGATTCGTTTTGTATAAAAAAATCGTGTGTGTAGAAAAATATAAAACCATGACCAACATGACATACAAAAAATATGTTCGTCATGCTGCTTTATAAACAACGTATATGGTTGAACCACTCGAAATCAATTTTGAAAAAATCTAAATGGCTGTAACTGAACAATTTTAAATACTCCCAAATAGCATTGTGTAGCATATCGTTTGAAAGCTTATTTAATTACAAATCCAAAAAGAATAATAATTAATATTTAACAAAAATAGTACAGCAAAATAGGACAACATCGGAAAACGACTTTGTTGGTTTTTGGCCGCCATTTTTAGACGTTAAAGATATGGATGTACAAATTTCACCGTTGGTTTTCTCTTGAAATTCTACCCAACGAAATAATGTATCACATGACCACCTTCCCATTTAAAAAATTAAAGTTGTATTCAAGATGGCGGATAAATATTTTGAAATCTTAATAAAATAGATTTTTTACATAGATTAGGTTCCTAAATCACAGCTACCTTCAAATTTCCCTTAAATACGAAATATTAAACCGTCTCCAGACTTTTCAGCACCTCTGTATATGTAGGCTATGAAATTAAAATTAATTTATTAAAGAAAATCATACAGAAATATAATAATTATTATTCAAACAAATATAAAGAAAATACAAAAAAGAATATATTGACTGAATACAACGGTTAAAAACGAAACTTTCCTAATAATAAGGGCTCTGTGCTACTGAACGGAAGGAAAATGACTGAACCATCACTTTCTAACTAGAAATAATAGCAAACAAATATTGAGTTTCCGACTAACAGCAAAAAACC
>JAGFPH010020581.1:3386-14099 GCA_018207615.1 Philaenus spumarius | reverse complement strand
CCTCGGCCTTCGGCCTCAATGGCTGCTTCGCTTCGCTCGTAGTTGGAAAATTCGCTAAAGAATCTCGTTAATCTTTGGCTCGTTTGTACATAGGTGAACGAGAATAAATCAGCTGTTTTATTTGGCAGGGGACTCAAACTCATTAAACATTATCTCCATAAGATTAACATAAGAAATTTGAAGGATTGAGTGCCGGAGCTCCTTCTCGGGTGAATAGCGGCTGAACGGATGATTGGATCTTAAATTTGATGCAAAATCGTTAGTTTGAAATTAAATTTTCTACAACTTTTGTATTTAACATTTTTTTTATCTCTTACCGTTTTCTTGCTAAATGCGCTCAAAGTGGGAAAATGAAGAAATTAAAAAAATCGTTACCGCCCAAAAGGTGCTTCCAAAATTAAAAAAAGTTAAATTCTCCCTAAAGTTTCTCGTCAAGAGCTTTAATTCAAGTATAAGGTTGATGGGGCTCCGATTACGGGAAGTGCCTAATAATTAATGTCAGTGAATGAGTGAAATCGTCTAGCTTTAAGGACGTTGGGCGGAGCCTCCCTTCTCGGATGAATAGTGGCTAAATGGATGATTGGATCTTGAATCTGACGGAAAATCTCTTCTTTGAAATTTTATTTTCTACAACTTTTGTATTTAACATTTTTTGCAATCTCTTACCGTTTTCTTACAAAACGCGCTCAAAGTAAAAAAATTAAAAAATTTTAAAAATTGAAAAAATCTTTCCCGCCCAAAAGGTGCTTCCAAAATTAAAAAATGTTAACTTCTGGCAATTATCCCAAAAGTTTCTCGTCGAGAGCTTTAATTCAAGTATAAGGTTGAGGGGGGTCCGATTACGGGAATTGCCTAATAATTAATGTCAGTAAACAGTGAAACCGGCTAGCTTTAAGAACGTTGGACGGAGCTTCCCTTGTCGGATGAATAGTGGCTAAATGGATGATCTTAAATCTGGTGAAAAATCGTTGGTCTGAAATAAAATTTTCTACAACTTTTGTATTTAACATTTTTCGCTATCTCTTACCGTTTTCTGAACGGATGATTGGATCTTAAATTTGATGCAAAATCGTTAGTTTGAAATTAAATTTTCTACAACTTTTGTATTTAACATTTTTTTTATCTCTTACCGTTTTCTTGCTAAACGCGCTCAAAGTGGAAAAATGAAAAAATTTTAAAAATTTAAAAAATCTTTCCCGCCCAAAAGGTAACAATGAATCAGTGTTACCGTCTAGCTTTATATAAGTAGATGAATTTTAATGACCCCTCCCAAAACGTGTTCTGGGGACCATGATCGGTGCTCATTTGCTACTCCCGACCTTGGGTCTCACCATAAGGTCCACTGCAATAGCTCATTTTTAACACGCTTTTTTCCTATGGAAATTCGCTAATAAAATTTTAGTGTCCGTCTGTGGTTTTGAAACATAAGCTTTTTTCTAAGCTCACGAGGTTATTCACGTATTACCAAACCCTAAACACATATGTGCACATTTTTTGTCTGTCTGCCCGTTTGTCCCGTAATCACCGGAATGGGTGAACCGATTTTGACGAAACTTTCATTAACACGTGGAGGACTTTTCAGAGAATATTTTAGGCTACTATTTATTCAGAAAATATTTAAGATTGCTGTTAAAAAAATGAAAAAATGATTACAAAACTAGGGATTTTCTCGACTAATGTTGGGGGTATTGCGTGTATAGATCGATCTCTGTCTTACATTATGTACAGTTCACAGCTATCCCCACCACCCAACTTAGATCCAAGTGCTTCTGTCCTAATCAATCATCATATCCGTAAAAATAACACAATATACAATAATACGTTTGCATAGGCAACACCATGGGTAGCCGCCTGGGTTGACGAACGAAGCGAGCAGGGTCTTGGGGTTTATAGTCTGTCCGCTCGGCCGTGATACCTGACCTAACGCCCCCTCCACTAGTTTGCCACTGGCAGGCCCGGCGAGCGGGTAAGGTGGGGGGGGGTTGAGTCAGGTATCACGGCCGAGCGGACAGACTATAAACGTTAATTTAAGTAGGCCTATGATTAACATTTACTATCTTTTGTTTTGTTTTCGAAAATGTATTTCAGCTCTTTGAGTGAAATGTTTAATTGTAGGCTCTGTACATTTACCATGTTGAAAATCCCTCACGGCATAGACCAAGTTAGATATAGTTTGTTGTTTGTAGGTCTAAGTAGTTTCTTGAAGAACTGCAAAGATTGTACAAAATTTACATGTTCAACGACTTCTAACCTCAAAACCAGTCGCATAGCCTAGATTAGTTGTATAGCACATTTAACTTTATTTTGAAGTTATACAGGGTGAAACAAAGTTAGTGTTAAACTTTGTATATGGATAAAGTAGACACTAAATGTAGTAAAACTGTTTATTTAAAAATTTCCTATTAGAAACATTATGGACAACAAAGGTATTTTTTCATATTTTTATAAATTTGGTAATTTTATCAAAAAAACCCTAATTTTCTCATCATATAAGAACTCGCATTGGTATTGTAATTACATATTCGATTTACCCATACAATTTGCAATAAAAATAACTACATTATTAATAGTTTGATTAATTTTTTGTTTGAAATGACGGTTGAAAGTTAAAAAAAGTAATTTTTATGAAATTATTAATTTTTTTAAACACTTATAAAACAGTATCGATTTTATTTGAAAACATGGCAAATATTGTTGAAAACTATGCCATTTAAGTAGTTTAAAAAAATGTGCTGCTCTTTGGGCTTTAGTTGTAATTTAATTCAAATAATAACGATTAACGTTGTTAATCCACGTTGAATTGAGCCAACGACGCACATCAAGTGAAAAGTGAGGGAGGCTCCATCTTGTTGAAAGATGATTTCCCCTCTTCGGACTTCTTCAAATTCCTCGAGAAGCCGGGGCAATACATTTCGAAGGAAGTTCAAATACATTAGACCATTCGAATTCCCTTCAAAGATGTGGGGTCCTACAAATTGATCCCCAATCACTCTCCTGCCCAAAACATGGATTGAAATAAAGTTTTTTGGCTGCTTTTGGATTCTCTGTTGCCCGAAGGTGCATATTGTGAGTATTAAACACACCTTGCCTAGTAAAGAGAGAATCGTCGGTTCGCAAGATATTAAAAAAAAAATTTGGAAAACTATTGACCCTAAAGGCCATCCATGTAACTTCCCGCTAAGTTTAATTACAACAAACACTATTTTTGGAAATTTTGAACTGCCATAACTTTTGAATGAATCAACCGATTTTTATGCGATTTGCGGCAATCGATGCAGTTTTTTTAGTCCATTGAAAGAATCAACAACAAAAATTTTTCAGATGAAAAGTTTCGGAGAAACTGAGGAAAAACACTTTTTTTTTTATTTTCTTTCGTTCACGATATCTCGCGAATGAATCAACCGATTTTTATGCGATTTGAGGCAATCGATGCAGTGTTTCGAGTCCATTAAAAGAATTGACAACAAAAATTTTTCTGATGAAAAATTTCGGAGAAATTGAGAAAAAACACTTTTTTTGATTTTCTTTCGTTCGCGATATCTCCCGAACGAATTAACCGATTTTGACCGGACTGGTAGCGATCGACGTCGCTTTTCAAGGTTAAAAGCTGATTAGATTTCGGAATTGATCGGTAAAGCCGTTTAAAAGTTATTCCAAAAAAACCTGATATGAAAAACATTTTATTTCTTAGTTTTTTCGAAATTTCTCAGAACCTACCGGTCCGAATTAGTTGAAATTTTCAGGAAATCTAAGTTTGATGGAACTCTTTAGAACGCCGTTTGGTAGGATCCAATCGGTTAAGCCATTCAAAAGTTATAAGCGGGTCACATACTTACATACACACACACACACAAACATACATACAGACAGGGTGACACCCTCTCGGGAGTGGTCAGGGAAGATTCCTAGGACCTCAAAACGTCGAGATCTGATGAATACTCGATTTCCGAAAAACGGGGTGAAACCAATAACTTCCCGATTTTAGAAAATTTTAAATTTTCTTAGCGGGAAGTTAAAAATTATATTGTATAACATCACTGTTCAGCAGCCAGCGGCAAAATTAAATTCTCCTGGCTCTAACCATTGTATTTGGATAACCTAATTCATGATCTATGCTCGAACTCTTGAACTTTAGTAAAATGATAGGGATGGTAATTTTTTTTTAACTCTCAAAACATTAGTGTGAGAGTTGCCCATTTCGTTGCCCATTTCTGTACTACAATAGAATAACCATGCGATCGCTTAATCAGCTGATTGTGACCGGCTTGAGCTTGGTATTCAATAATGCTCTTATTAAAATTCTTACTATTCTTCAATAGTAATCGTTATTAACTAGGGGAGAACCCTGCGTGCTCCGCACGTCAACCCCCGGTGCGACCTTCTAAAAACATATGTTATGTTTTATTTATAATAAAAGTGTAGGATTAATAATAACCTCAAAACTAAGATGGTAAAAAATTTTAAATGTTCAAATCAAATTATTTCTTATATTTTATAACAGCAGTAGGCCTAATAATAAAGGTTAAAAGAACCAGTAAGGCTCAGGTCTACACTTAATCAAAAACCTAACAAAAAAGTTATAAATAATAACATCAAAACTAAGATGGTAAATAAAGTTAAATGTTCAAAACAAATTAGTTCGTAAATTTTATAATTTGAATAAATAATTCATTTCCTCCCTTATAAAAATCAATATTTACTTCCACAAAGCAGCTGTATTAGTTAGTTTCTTATTATAAACAGCTGTTTTGTATTAAAATGTTTTTATAACCTTCTGAATACTGTAATCATCGTTATTTACATCCACGAAATCAGCTGGATTAGTTTGTTTCTTATTATAAACAGCTGTTTTGTATAGAAATGGTTTTTAAATATTTTCCATGTTAATCTTATGGGGAAAACCCGACATTTGAGATTAGCTCACGCCATTAAGGATAAGAATTTTTGACATCTAAAACCTTATTGCAAAACTACGAAATGAGACGAATTTTTTGAAACCTCAAACATTAAAATTGGTCCAGAAATAAGGGAGGAGTTGTGTTTACAAAAAACGGCTTCACGTATTATATAATTATAAAGATTCAAGTAAATTATAACTAAACCCGAAAGTGTAGCACATTTTTTTAAAGCTACTTAAAGCTAATTAATAATTTCTTAAAATTTTCTTTTTTGCAATATCAAGGCGATTTCTTATATGCTGAGAAAATTAGGTTTTTTTTATAAAAGTACCAAATTTCGAAAAATGTGGAAAAATACCACTGTTGTCCATAATTTTTCAAAAATAGGAAATTTTTAAATAAAAAGTTTTACTGCATTTAGTGTCTACTTAATCCACATAAAAAGTTTAACACTAACAGAACTTTGTTCCCCCCTGTATTTCTTCTCATGTGAAGCAAATTAATCCCCACTGCTAAAGTAAAATTTACCTCAGAGTGAGGCGGAAGTTCAAGCCTACCGAGGGTCAGCACGGTCGACTGGTTTCCGCTCTACTCCGACCTGAATTTTAATTTTTTATAGTAGCGTTATGCAAACTTTTTTTATAACAAGAAAATATAAAAATAAATCACATAACGTTGTGTATCACGATCGTCTGTTTATTTTGATACCAAATTTGAAGTAAATCGGTAAATGTTGAGTAATTAAATAGTTCTTAGTTACATTAAAAGCTATGCCATTTAATTACTCAACATTTACCGATTTACTTCAAATTTGGTATCAAAATAAACTGACGACCGCGATACACAACGTTATGTGATTTATTTTTATATTTTCTTGTTATAAAAAAAGTTTGCATAACGCTATTATAAAAAACTAAAATTCAGGTAGGAGTGGAGCGGAAACCAGTCGACCGTGCTAATAAGAGTAACATAGGCTGTAATTCATTTTAATAAAAACATTTTTATTTCAATACTTGCAAATTTACTAGGAAAAAATCTTAGGTCAGGCCTAGACTGACGAACCAACACATGTATTTACAACCAATTGAATAAAATAACAGATAAAACAACTGTTTTCTAAAATAATTCCATTAACAGCCGATTTCACACTTTGAAGCAATTACTCGTATTTCTAACTTTTAGGTTAGGTTTTTATTTAAAGTGTAGACCGAGCCTTGCTGGTTATTTTAACCTTTATTATAACTGCTGTAATAAAATATACGAAATAATTTGATTTGAACGTTTAACATTATTCAGCATCTTAGCTTTGGGGTTATTATTAATCCTACACCTTTATTATAACATAACATGATTATGTGTATAGAAGGTCCCAACGGGATTGGCGTGCGAATCACGCAGGGGGTTCCCTTAGTTTATTATATTTTTGAATTCAGGACTAACTACCCGGATATTTGAACATACTTTGTTGATTTCTCCCAAACATAAGATAACACGCTAAGCTTTCATTCGACTAACAAGGAACCTTACCCTCCCGATGTAATATAACGATGAGGACGTGACGGGGAAGACGGACTGTACCGTGCAATTTGAGGCAAAGGAGTCCGACTCTATCGATCAACCACAGCTGAGTTGACGGCTTGCGAATTTAAAGAGACTCTATTATTACCAGTGCTTCCGTGAAAAATCACGTGGGGATTAGTTTGATACGCATTAAAAAAAAATATAACCTCAAAATATTAACTTTACCGTGTTATATAACTAATGCTATGCGAACGGTTTTGAGGTTAGAAGTCGTTGAAAATGCATATTTGTATTGTTTACTTCGTTCTTTATAAGAAACTATGGGAAACAAATGCGTGCTATGCACGCCAACCCCTTTTGAACCCTCTATACACATAATCATGCTATGTTTTCTTTATATAGCCCAGTCAACGAATGATTCTAGATGGAAAGTCAATAAGCGGAAAGACCAACTATGGTACATTGTTTGGGGTACCTAGTAGTATCATTGTATTTGGATAACCTAATAGAACTCCGATCCAATGCAATATTTTGTTTGGAAATTCGACGATAGTGGCGTTATCTATTGGGGAAACGATGGAAGCTGTGTGAAACACCAATGCTACCAATGATTTCTCCCTAGCTCTACCTCGCGGCGCGATCATGCACTATTTTCGCGACAACCTTTTTTTCGGCACACAGCCCCCGTATGCATGCATGATCTATTTTATTATTCAGGATCTATGGTAGTATAACATACTAAAAGTCCTTGATCCTAGGGGTGGCGGAAGAGGGGAGGGGGGGTTAAAGGTACCATTTTTTTATTATTTGCCTATATCTCAGTAGAGGTTGGTCCTACAAAAAATATATACGTATACAAAATTAAAGCTGACAAAATTCTCTATATGTTTCATACTTATAGTATTTTTGCTATCTGTAACCGTTAATAAGATATACGCTTTCGAAAATTGGTAATTTTCGAAAAAAACCTTCCTTCGCATTGAATACTTTATTATTTGTTCCCCAGGCGGTCTACCCTCGTGAGCTCTCTCCAGTTCTTATCTCGTTCGTAGAAAGTCAAATTATTGTGTATTTCGCCTCAGTATATTATTTTATTTTATTATTACTATTAGTTACGTCGCTATGTCGACGGAAAAATGTTTCGTTTCTCGCTTTAGTTGAGTTAGTTTATATAATGTCATACGTCCGTAGGAAGTCGAATTATTGTGTTTTTCGCCTTTATATTTTATTATTATTATATCCGGTATAATTTATTACTATTATATGCGGTATATTTTATTGTTATTATTATTATATCGCAATGTCGATGCAAACGTATTTTGTTTGTGACGAGAACTTGTACGGAAGTGGTGGGAAAGTGTCCTGTATGAGTGCAAAAGCAATAGCTTCACTGATAGGTGCCACTTTACAAAGAAATGACGAAAAAAGTGCCAAAGTGCCACTGACGGAAAAAGCTCCAACCTTGTAGGTTTGACACCCTCAAAGTTCATTTCACAGAAAACATTATACGTGAACCGAAAGAATTGCAGCATATGTGATGAAACAGGCCCCTGTTTGGAACAGCCATTGATAAGTCAACAGATTCACAACTCGTTGTCATTGGAGGGGACACAGACCTCACAGTCCTTCTGATTGTGCTAATCCCCAAAGACCAACACATCATAATTATGAAACTGGGCCAAGGAAAGGTGCCAACCAGTCTGTATTTCCACAGTTGAGTTACAGGAGCTCAAGGTATTATGCTCATCCATGCTTTCACAGGATGTGATACTACAACAGCAGCCTTCCTCAAGGGCAAACTTGTATTTGCCAAACTGTTCAAGAAGGATGCAGATGTAGCATATGCTGCTGAAGTCTTTAACAATCTTTCAGCCACTCATAAGCAGATTCCAGAGCAGGGCAATAATTGTTTCCTAAGGTGGTACGGTGCCCCGAAGAAATAAAAATCAATCAACAAATATTGGTACGACACAACCGTCAAGTCTGTGGCGAATGTGAAGCCCGATATCTCATCCCTCCCACCATCCGAGGGATCAGCCAAACATCATAGTCATCGGTGCTACTTTCAGATACAACTGTGACAACACTAGCTTACGCCCAGAGGAATGGGGGTGGGAACAGAACGAGATCGACTCTTAATTATCTTATCCCTATTAGAACCCAAGATCCGATAGCCCCAGATGACATTTTGAACTTAATATTCTACAAGTGCAATGGCGACTGCAGCACTGCACTCTGCAGTTGCCGGAAGGCCTCAATGGTTTGTTCTACTAAAAATAAAATATTGGTTCTTCACTCTAGGCCTAACCTAACTTTGCTGTGTGCAAGTTTAATTTATTTTACCTGCCTTAACGGCAACATACTCACATAATTTACGTTTTGTGCACATTTATGGCACAGTACGTTACGAATGATATAATTTTAAACCTTCAATTTCAGTATCGGCTCACGTATAATATTTTCTACATGTGGAATGAACTTTCGGGGATGTCAAACCTACAAGGTTGGTGCTTTTTCCGTTATTTCTTTGTAAAGTTGCACTTATCAGTGAAGCTATTACTTTTGCACTCATACAGGTCACTTTCCCACCACTTTTCGACCAAGTTCTCGTCACAAACAAAATACGTTTGCGTCAACATTGCGATATAATAATAACAACAATAAAATATACCGCATATAATACTAATAAAATATACCGGATATAATAATAATACAATTAAATATAAAGGCGAAAAACACAATAATTCGACTTCCTACGGACGTATGACATTTTATAAACTAACTCAACTAAAGCGAGAAACAAAACATTTTTCCGTCGACATAGCGACATAATAGTAATAATAAAATAAAATAATATACTGAGGCGAAATACACAATAATTTCACCGAACTTTTAAGAACGAGATAAGAACTGGAGAGAGTTCACGAGGGTAGACCGCGAGGGGAACAAATATTAAAGTATTCTAATGCGAAGAAACTGTTTTTTTTTTTTCAAAAATTACCGAATAACGGTTACAGATAGCAAAAATACTATAGGTATACAAAATGTATAGAATTTTGTCAGCTTTAATTTTGTATATGTATATATTTTGTGTAGGACCAACCCCTACTGAGATATAGGCAAAAAATATAAAAAATGGTATCTTTAACCCCCCTCCCCCCTCTTCCGTCACCCCTAAGGTCAAGGACTTTTATTATGTTATACTACTAGGTACTCCAAACAATGTACTATAGTTGGTCTTTCCGCTTATTGACTTTCCTTCTAGACAGCCCTTTTGGGCATTCGTTGACTAGGCTAATAATAAAGGTGTAGGATTAATAATAACCCCAAAGCTAAGATGGTAAATAATGTTAAATGTTCAAATCAAATTATCTATATATATAATCCAAATCCCACTCACTGACTCACTCATCACGAAAACCCAAAAACCACCAAACGGATTGGAATGAAATTTGGTATGTAGCTTCCTCTAGAGCCATAGGTGTTCGCTAAGAAAGGTGTTAAAAAAATTCGAAATTTTAGGGGGTTTGGTGGTGTCAAAGTTACTGAAAATCCCAATATTTAACTTTGATTTGTCTCTTCGTGCAAAGCAGGATCGGGCCGGCTAGTTTCGTATATTTCATAACAGCAGTTATAATAAAGTTCAAAAGAACCAGCAAGGCTCAGGTCTACACTTTAATAAAAACCTAACCTAAAAGTTAGAAATACAAATAATTGTTTAAAAGATTAAACTATTCGATGGATTTCGAACAAATTTGCACCAAACATGTCAATTAGGCCGGTATTGATGCAGGAAAAAGGTTTTGAAACATTTTGAAAAACAACGCCCTTTTTGGCCAAAATATCCCCAAAAATCAGTTATTATTATTATTATTATTAGCTAAACGAGAATTTTTTGAAAGATGCGGTTTTTTACATATGGTAGGGTACGTTAAGGGCTACAAATAAGCCAAATTTTATCAAAATCATTGGAGCCGTTTTTTTTATAAAAAAATAATAACGCATTTTTTGTGGGTTTTTTGGCCAAAATGGATTTTTTTTTCAAAAGTTTTCAAAATATTTTTTCGTGCATCTATACAGGCCTAATTGACATGTTTGGTGCAAATTTGTTTGAAATCTATCGAATAGTTTTCTTTCTAGCTTTGTATACATACAGACATACAGTTTTGGACTCAGGGGGTCCCAAAACAGATATTTCCACAAAAATCTCAACATCGATTTTTTTGCGATCACTGTACTTTCTCCATGCTATAGTGAGAAAGTAAAAAATGAAGAGGTGGATTTAAAAACGCAC
>JAGFPH010020578.1:0-14101 GCA_018207615.1 Philaenus spumarius | reverse complement strand
GCGTTAACTTTTAATATTCAACTTTACTGCATCCCGTTTATTCTACGCCATTCTTCGTGGACGTTGTATGTAGATTCTGACGTGTGCGCATGCGTAGTCGACAAATTTAAGTTTTACAGCTTTTTGAAATTAATCCTAAAATATGTATTAATCCAAGAGCGTGGTGGTAAACAAAATTAAATATTCACGAAGTTTAAGTCTATCTTATCTTCTAAAGCGAGAGATAATTGTCTGTCTGCTAAATGGATCTGGAATCTCCGTCTAAGGATTTTTGATTTTTTGATTTTATATGGGGCTTTTGGCCACGAGAAATCGATTGGAAATGGTCACCAGTCTGGGAAAATTCGTTTTCTACGTCTTTTTATTAAATTAAAAAGTGAAATTTGTCCATTTTAAACAATACAAAGCACAGCTGATGCAAATGTTTTCAATGTCATTACAATAATCATCTGTTTTCTTTTAAACGAAGCACAGCTGATGCAAATGTTTTCAATGCCATTACAATAATCATCTGTTTTCTTTTAAACTGTATTTTATTAGAGGTAATCCTAATGTTGTATCTATTTATAGTTACCATGGCAACGAATATTTCTGCTAAATGAACATACCCTTTATTTAGATGTTTAATGTTATAGGCCTAACCTAAACGATGTTCACGGAAATTTGCAATAATAGTTATTAACGTGAGCGAACTAGGCCCTGCTTATAATCGAGCTTTAGCTCGGTCTCCTGGTACTACTATATTATAAAGAAGTAAAATGTGTTTGTATTTAGGGGGCAATCTCTTTAACTATTGAATCGATTAAAAAATAGTTTTACTAATAAAAAGCTTCAATATTCTTGAGCAACATAGGCTGTTATTCATTTTGATAAAAAACCTGTTTATTTAAATATTTGTAAATTTAGTCTGGAAAAATGCTTAGGTTAGGCCTAGACTGATGAACCGACACATATTTCTTGAATGCATTTACATTCATTACCATAGCAACCAAATGAATAAAATAACGGATAAAACAGCTGTTTGCTCTAATATTTCCATAAACGGCTGATTTCAAACATTGAAGCAATTAATGATTTGTACTTCTAATTTTTACTTTAGGTTTTTATTAGACCCGAGCCTGCTGGTTCTTTTAACCTTTATTATAACTGCTGATATAAAATATACGAAACAATTTGATTTGAACATTTAACATTATTTGCCATCTTAGCTTTGGGGTTACTATTAATCCTACACCTTTATTATAAAGAAAACAACATGTGTAGGATTATAGAAGTTTCAAACGGGTCTGGCGTGCGGAGCACGCATGGATTTCCCCTAGTAGTTCATAAAAACAAATGTTTAACACTTATCACCAGCACGGTATTTATATACCACATTTGCTTCGCTTACCAACGCCCGCGAAGACTCATGGCGAAACCAATGAAAACAGATTATTGTATATTGATTGGTAGTGGGGGTAGCAGTGACCTATTCATAATGTAAGGCAAAGATCGAAATACACATGCATAATTCCCAGTATTCAAATTGCGTTGTATTTAAATACTATTAATATTTAAATAATTAATAAGCAACTTGCCAAACAAACATTGATATTGCCAACTAAAGGGAATAATGTAATATGTAAAACCAGATGTTTGACTTATAATACTGTAAGCCTTTTGTTTGATTTTACGTAATCGAAAGAAAAAAAATGTTAGTCAGTCAGTCATTCAGTTAGAAAAAGCCTTATATACAAGGGGAGGTCCAAAAGTTACTGTTCTGACAATGATACAAATAAAAGAGAGATAAGGTTTTGTTATCTCTGTTTAGGTTTAAGTTTAGGATTAAAGAAGGCACAATCTCAGAATTTTCCTATTAGTCCTTGTTTGTCTACACGCCAGGTTAACATTTATCTTTTTATAACATGGATAAAATTGAGTACCAAGCGGTGATTGAATTTTTAACAAAAGAGGTACGTACCCCAAACGAGATCCACAATTGGTTAGTGGGAGTTTATTTGGAGAACGCCCCTTCTCAGACAACAGTGAATATCTCGTCAAAGCTTTTTAAATTGGGGAGAGAATCGCTAGAAGATGACCCCCGCAGTGGGAGGCCGATTGAGGCAGTCATGCCGGAAAATATCGAACAGATAGAGCAGCTGGTGCTGAATGATGAACGTCTAAAGAAAAAGGAAATTTTTCTGACTGTCGGAGTATCATCCACAACATTTCTAATAATTTTACATGAAGATCTGGGCTTGTCCAAAGAGAGTGCAAGGTGCTCCGAAAGCTTTCTTCATTTCTAAAACTTGCTCGGGTGAACTGTTGTCGCGATTTTTTTGCCTCAGTTTGAAGTTGACCAGGAGGCCATATTTGACCGAATAGTTACTGGGGACGAGACTTGGGTACACTATTGCGACCCTGAGGGCAAGCAAGAGTCCATGCAGTGGTATAAAAAGGCAGTCCTGCTCCAATCAAGTTCAAAACTTCAACATCAGTTGGAAAAATGATGGAGACCATTTTTTGGGATTCCAAAGAAATACTGATGATTGATAATAAAGAAACAAATACTAAAATTACAGGTGCATTTTATGCTTATGTCATGCGCTTGTTAAAAGATATATTCAAAAGCAAAGGAATAGGGCTTTTGCGTAAAGGTGACTTGCTGCTGTACAACAATACTTCTGTTCACAGGGCACAAACAGCAATGGTCGCTCTGACCGAATGCGGGTTTCAGGAAGTCAGCAACCAGCCGCCTTACAGCCCCGACCTCGCCCTCAGTGATTATTATTTGTTCCTAAACTTGAAGCGCGACCTCCGTCGATGTCGATTTCAGGACGAGGAAGCTCTTAAAAACGCTGCGGAGACTCATTTTGAGTATAAATAAGAAGTTTATTTCAGAAATGCATTAGAATTTGGTTTATGTAAGGAACAAAAAGAGTGGATTCGTCTTAATTGAGAATATATTGAAAACGAATGTCCAATGAACATTAAAAAAAATTGTATTAATCAGAACAGGAGTTTTTGGGCTTCTATCGCATATATAGATAGATTTTCAAATGGTAGTATTAGTAGTAGCCATCAGCTCCTTTTTTGCTATTGGTTAAATGATGAAAAAGTACATGATTTGTTAGTGTTTAGTATAGGATGTTTAATAACGTATTAGTGGAAATTATGGTACTGCCTAACGGCTAGGTAACCCAGACATGCGCTTTGTGGTATGTATCACCTTATATATATTAATACAAAACAGTACCCAAAATTCTAGTACTATATCGTGCTGGACAGCACGAAAATACAGTTAAATTCTGACAACCTTCGTATTGCATTAGCGAAAGCAGTTACATAGTAAAAGAAACCACAATGAAACCTACTCAAATGGACAAGTTTAAGGTCCCCGGTATTAGAAACAAGAGGACCGCGTTCCAGTTTCTGGTCAGCTCTTGTCCAGGATTATTTCCAGCTTACTAGACCATCACGGCCAACTGAACCGCAGAGCGAGGTGGAACGTCCGGTCCGACATGAGTGGAGGGGAAAAGTTGAGAGACTGTTCAATTAGTAATTAATACTTGTTGGGTACTGCTTAGAAACTGGCGGACTAACTCAAATATTGTCAATATGCATGTCGTGCTAACATAGCGTTGGCGGAGTTTAGGTCAGGGTGTTTTGTTTCTTGTTGAGTTTTTAGTCAAAAACTAAAAAGGTTAATTTTAAAAGTAATAAAATTTGTCTTTTGTTGATATAAAACATATTTTTTAGACGTAATACACAAAATAAAGACAGTTTTTAAAATCTATTTTTAATTATATCGATTTAATTTAATTATTTAATCTATTTAATTAATTAAATCGATTTCAAATTTTAAACTTTTTTCTAAGTTTATATGGTTATTCACACATTACCAACATCTAAACACTCATTTTTAAATTGTTGTCCGTCTGTTTGATTGGCCGGGCTAACCTCCGGAATGTCTGAACCGATTTTAAAGAAACATTCATTAACATGTAATGTTCAGAAAATATTTTAGGCTACTTTTTATTTCTAAAATATATCAAATTCCTGTAAAAAAATAGAAAAAAATATAAACATTATGAAAAAAATTATTGGTTTTATGGGCAAATGTTGGGGATATTGCGTGTATTTCGATCTATGTCTTACATTATGTGCACGTCACTGTTACCCCCACCACCCAACTTAGATCCAAGTGCCTCTGTCCTATAATTAATCATCATTACCGTAAAAATTCTTATTACAAAATTTAAAAAATATAAAAATTACGAACAAAACTGACTGGGGTGATACCACTGGGGTTGGCGAGCGAAGCGAATTAAATTTGGGATTTTGTGGACAAATGTTGCGGATAGTACGTGTATAATGCAACCTCTGTGTTACACTTATATCGAACCTCTGTCGACCCACTACCTAACTTATATCCAAGTGCTTTTGCCCTAATCAATCAGCATTTCCGTAAAAATGATATAAAATATAATAATTCGACCACGCAGCTGGACCGCTGACGTGAGTTGAGCAAATTTCCAACAATTTGGGAAATAGGTCTACTCATGAAGGCATTGAACAGCTGTCTGTGTGTATGCAATATATTAGTAGAATTTATTTGCGCCTGGTGGCCTCGCGACGCGAGTTTGCACCACTTGGTTTCCAACCGGGTACTTTTATGGTATTTTACGTTTTGGTCGATTTTGGGGGAACCAAGCGAGCTATAAGGTCGCGTAAAAAAACAAAATGTGCAGAATAACATCCTATATTTATATTTTTAGAAAAAACTCTAAAAACATTTCATTCTCGTAGTAAAAATCTCAAAAAATAGTTACTTCCTGTCAAAAAACGTACTTCCGGTTGGTGGATTATTTTGGCTAACGAACTCGTCCGTGCGACGTAGACAACCAACATGTGTACCAAATTTGAACCAAATCGGATTTAAAATGCGGCCGCTAGAGTGCGAACACATATATACATTGCAACGGATAAACCTTATGCAATGCGTGAAAAATTGAGTTTTGTTGTAAAACTGCAAAAATCAAGATTTCATAGCAGGAGTTGAGGTACACCCTATACTTAACTAGATTAGAATACGACAAGTCCCGGCCAACTGTACTGTGTCAACAGAGATGGACTTTTGTCCAGGAACTTGTTTCAAGTTGCCTGAAAGACTTAGAAAAATTAGTTGTTTTTATACAGGAATAAGGTGTTAAATAAAAGTATAAAATTGATGAATTTTATGGGTAAATGTGAAACACGGGAGGGGGTAACATTGTTCATGGAAGTCACAATTTTGTAAAATAAAAAATGTTAAAGTTATAAAGAGTTTAAGTTATAGGAAATTCTCAAATTTCATCAAAATTAAATGAAAAAGATATTTTTGAAAAGCGTAAGAAAAATTGTATAAAAAATGTTAAATAACAAATTAAGGAATTTTTGATATTTTAAAAGTTAGAGATAATTGTTAAAGTTTGAAGGTGAAAAAGCACCATAAAAAATGAAAAAGGGAAAATGAAAAAGTAAACAAGTTGTATAGAAGTAAAAGTTTTATAAGATAAAAAGTTTATAAATTGTTAATTAATTAAAATAATAGGTGAGAAAGTTCATACCTATATTTTGCTAAAAATAGAATGAAAAAGGTGGTAAAAATAATAACCTAGTGTTAAGAAGGTAGTAAGGGTATAAAATTGTAAATCTCAATCGAAAGTATAAATTTTAAAGTTAAAATTCAAATTCAAAAGTAAATGTTAAATTTGGCAAATTTTGCAAGTCCCAAAAACAGAAGAAAAATCTTCGGACAGAATGGAAATTTTGGCTAATATATCATAAAATAATAACCAACATAGAAGAAAAAAGAAAAAAGATTTTCCTTCAAAACCAGAAAAGTTTTCGTGAGGAAAAACCGCGGAATACGCGAGGCAGCGCCATAAGCGAACCAAACGTAGTACGACCATCACTCAAGTTTGAGAAGAAAGGAAAATGTATCAGGAATACGATTACGAAAACCGCAAGTTCGTAAAAGCAGTTAAAGGAAAACTACGAGGAAAATAAGTAAGACAATAGGAGAAAATGTTAGGAGGGGAGATATAGATTAGCTGATGGCAAGGCCTAACGAAGAAGTTAGTGGGGGTAGTACCAACCTAAAACTTAAAGAAATCAATGCAAGTTGCATGGCAAGATATCGAACAAGGGATAGAAAAATAAGAAAGGCAGTTGGTACTCGGAAGGCGGCAAAGGAGGCTATATAAGCGGAGTACAGCGGGAGCCGCGAATCTAACGATCTACCTATCGAACGAGTCTAACGATCTATCGCTCTATCTGGAATCTGGAATCGCTATCTCTCTCTTTGAGTTTTTTCTTTAGATCGACGTTGTTAGACGGATCTGCGATGTTATAGTAACGTACTTAGAAGCAGTGTTTTATAAAGACAGCAGTAAAATATGTGTCAATCAAACAGTGAACATTTTAATTAATTATAATATTATGCGATATAATATTGCAAGTAACAGTTTTCATTAAAATTTTATCAAACGTAAATACGAGTTAAATGAACAAAGACAGTGTAAAATCAGTTAGTATTACAGACAGTGAAAAAACGATTGAACAGTTTGAGTGAATTACGCTATAGTTAATTATATAGCGGGTGCGTCAAAAAATCTATAAATGACGTAGTCTACAAGAATCACAGGACTGATGTAATGACAATAACTGGAACCACACATGGACTTTGAAGGACTACTGGAATAAGAAGCGGAAACCAAATCAGGGAAGGCGTTAAACCAAATCAGGGAAAACGTTAGAAGACATCAGGGAAAGTCAAACCAGGCAAAAGCTGAGACCACGAGAGACGTTCAACCGCACCAACGATAACCGGACTTCAGGGAAGCTGTATTTCCATCAACATTCTTGGGAAAGGTGTTCAGAGTCCAGGGTCGCAGTAATAAAAGGTCTGTCAGAAAAGTTACGATATCCCTTATTAAAATATTGCCTGAGTTAAATTTAAATAATTATTGATACTGGGTTGAGATAAAAAATTTAGGTTTTTCAAAATATAAAATTATTAATCTTGTAAATTAAATATATAAAATCATTTTCATAATTAAATAATTAAATAATAAATATTAAAAAGGAAGGAATAATTAAGTATAAAGGAATAATAAATGGTTCTACCTAAAAGAGTTAAAATTTATGTAAATAGTAAATTTAGTTTAAAATTTATGTTTTTGTAGTGGAAAGAACCACAGAGTATTTTGAGTTTTTTATTGAATAAATTTTCTTTTGATTTCAATTAATATAATTAATTTACCTTGTTCAAGAGATTCCTATTAACTAAGTATCCTATATGATAAGTTGTTTTCAGTGTATGATCAATATTGAAGGGCGGAAACGCAAAGTAGGCATTTCCAAGGAAAGTTCACAAAGCACAAATAATTTAATTATTCTAGGTAAAGTTCCACTGTTCTCACTCCTCGGAGATTGTCAAATAAATATAATATTAATTACTGAGCTGAGCAAATTTAAAGTTAATAGTAACTTGAATAACTGGAAGGAATTTAATAAAATATTTTATTTAAGGTGACTATAGGCATAGTTATCTTAACCAGAGTTATATCACCTAGGCTATTAAAATTAATTTGCCTTAAACTTCCAGTAGGTGATATAATCTCTTTATTCTGTAACAAGGTAGGGAAATCCTACAGACAGACAAGCGTCGGGGCTACATTGCAGAGGTGGCTCCCGAACGTCATAAAAAAGGTCTGTCGTTGCAGGGTTGACGTCGCAACGTGGGGACAAAAGGAAAACAAACTTCCTCCCCCAGCGTCGTGCAACTCGTGCGTCGTTGCAGAGTTGGCGCCCACCGGTGTGGCTTGATTTAACGGAAGGTTAAATAAAGTCCAGAACTGACAGAATAAATTATTTGTGCTTATATGTATGTGTTATAATAAGAATTAAGTTAGATTGTGTAAACATACTAGTGAATTTGATCAACATTAAATATTTCCCGGGTTTGGTATTCCGCAGTTTAAGAGGGGGAGTAGGCCAAGCACCTTAGAAATAATTTGTCGCGGTAAAAACGTAAATAGAAAAAGGGGGTTTTCAAAAAAGTTAAGAAAAATAAAATAAAAGTAGTTAGGCTACGAATATTTTACTTCCGACAAATAAGGAAAAATTTCTAAGAGCAAAATGGCGAACAAAGAACTTAAAGAATTTATGGAGATGCTAAAAAAAGAGAAAGCTGAAGAAAAACAATTAAAAGAAGAAAGAAGGCGGCTAAAAGAGGCTAAAATAGAAGAAGATAAAGCGAACGAAAGGAAGCTGCGAGAAGAAGAGCAGAAACAATTATATACATTAATTTCAGGAAAATTGGAAGGAGTATCGCAGGAAATAAATGTAGAAAAAGAAAGGTGTTTAAGTAAACACAAACAGGTAGAAGAAAGGCTTGAGGATATTGTAGGCAGTATACAATTGTTAGAAGAATCTACCGGGGTAATTAAAAAGAAAACTGATGAAAATTTTAAAGTAATTACAAATAGGGTAACGAAGGTAGAACAAAAAGTGTTAGAATTAGGGGGACAGCCAGGTATGGTTAGGAGCCTGGTAATGCCGAGGTATGAGGGGGAGTGTAAAAAAATAGAATTTTGGGGAAATCCACACGAACGCCCTCAGCAATTTATAAGGGAGGTAGAAAATTTGATCGAGGAAACTAATCCATTTTTTAGCGATCAAGAAAAGTTAAAGTTTGCAGTGCGACAATTAAGGGGTTGTGCATTAGAATGGTGGCAAGTTATGCAAACAGAAAATATAGGGTACACAGGGTTTAAAGAATGTTTTTTAAAAAATTATTGGTCGTTACAGAAGCAAAAATTAATAAGAAATAAAATAGAATATGGAAGGTATAATGATAATAGTAATCTTACGCGAGCAGATTATTTTTGTAAGTTAGTAAACAAGGCTAGAGATTTAGATCCACCGATTCCGGAGGGATATTTAGTGTTTACTATATTCCAGCATTTTAATGACCAGATTAGGTTAGCGGCAATGGGAAAGCATAGCGAGACGGTTAGAGAAGCCATACAATTTCTAAATAATATAGATATGATGGAGGAAGCGCGTAGGGGAAATAGGCCTACAGGAACGCCGAATAATAATAATAATAACAGGCAAAACCCCCAACCCTATCCAAGACCTAACCTGCAATCCTATTCGCAAAACCCAAGAAATACCATACACCCTAATAACCCAAGACCCGGTCCATCAAATCAAAATCCTAATTCAAAGCCGAAACAGGGAAACTAGGAAAGGAGGTTCTGAAAAATAGGCTTCGGAGTTTTAGGGCTGATGATATAACTAAAAATCAAATAAATAAAGTAAATAGAAGGGGCGAAAAAATAATTAAGAGGGAGTTTATTAAAAAACCGGAAAGCACGGTAATTAAAAATGAAACGGCAGTATGTGTACAGAAACCCTTAAGTAATATACACTATAATATTCGCGAGGATTTGTTAGATAAGGAAGGGGAGGAAATTATTAAAGATAAACCAATAGAGGAAATCCCGGCGATATTAGTGGAAATTGGTCATTTACAGGCTATTATGGAAATAGACACTGGATCTGAAATAACAGTTATGCAACAGGATTATTACGAGCAGCTGAAAGCGGAAGGAATACCAATAATGGAACTTCCAGTAGCAAACGTAGAAATAATTGGAGCACTTAAAGGCAAAGTTCAAAAAGTACACCGCCAAATTATGTTAAAATATAAAGTTCAAAACAAAGAAATGGATTTAAAATTATTAATAGTGAAAGGGTTAAAATCCAGAATACTTATAGGGTGTGATGCATTGTATGAAATGCAGGCGAAAATAAATATGGAAAAAAGATTTATAAGGTGGTCATACGAAGGAATAATATATGAGTTACCATTTATAAATAAACAAACGGCAATAAGTCAAATTAAAGGGAAGTGTTTAAAATTAAGGGGTGAAAATCAAATAAATAAGCAGATTAAAAAATCAATTGAATTAAATAATAAAAATGAAGGGAACCTTATCAATAATAAACAAGCAATTAACGTAACCAAAAGTGTAGAGAACGCGAAGGGGTTAATTAGCTTAAACGGATTAAATCAAGTAGCGGGAGAAACAAAAGCAGGAAGTAAAATGGCGCAGCAAGACGGGAAAACAACAGGATGTAGGGTTAAAACGTTAGGAGGCGTAGAAGGGTTGAAGAATGAGAGAAATTCACTTCAATGGAGATTAAGGGAAAAGGAAAGAAAGGAGTTCATCGCCAAAGGGTTCACAAAGGAAACCAGGGATGAAGAAGCGCGTATGAATAAAAATAAAATAAAATTTGATATAAGGGGGAGTAGTTATAACGTCGTTAACCGTAATCCAAAAATAAGTTGTAGTCAAAGCATAGTCCAAACAAAAACTTCACTAAAGCACTGTTACACCACGCGAAATAATCCAATTAACAATAGTATCAAACGAATATATAAAAATTATGCAAATCATTCAAACACTGATTATAATGAGATGCGTAAAAACCATAGCGATTTAGGCCGAAGGAACAAGTCAACTAAGACTCGTTTTAAAAGCAATACGGATTCTATGAGAAATACTAACGGTAAAGAGGGTGCGTTTGTTAGAAAGCATACGAAGATAAAAGAAAGTGTAGGCCTAATCTCGGAGACAGAGTGTCTAGCAAAAATGGAAAGGGAAAGTAATAGGAGACCGTACCAAGGCCGAGGTCGAGCGACTACGCAAACACAGCTGATAGGATGTAAACAGATCAAGCTAGGCGATTCGCAATGTCATGCTACGATACTTAATACAAGGGAAGAGGGGATTTTACAGGAGTTAATTGAGAAATATAAGTCGATATTTTCAGAACGGCCTGGCTTATCAAAATTATATGAACATGAATTAAAGTTGGAAAAAACTGAAACTTTTGTAAATAGAAACTACCCCATCCCAATGAATTATAGAAAAAAAGTTAGGGAGGAACTGGACCAGATGCTGGAAAACAATATTATAGAGCGATCTAGGACACCGTATATAAACCCAATGGTGACTGTTGTGAAGCCGGACGGATCGATACGATTGTGTATGGATGCCAGGAAACTAAACAAAATTATAACTCCAGATTTTGAAAGTGCACCACCTATAGATGATATCTTAAGGAAAGGACGGCGGAAAAAATACATAAGTAAAATTGATTTAACTTCGAGTTTCTGGCAAATACCGCTCAAACCAGAATCAAGAAAATACACAGGATTTTTGTTTGATAACGAAGTTTATAATTTTAAAGTGGTACCGTACGGCCTTCAGAACTCTTTATCTGCCTTGATAAGAACTGTAGATATTACGTTAGGTAAGGAAATAGAAGAGTTTACGTTAAATTATGTCGACGATTTGCTATGTTTGTCTGAGACGTTCGAAGAACATATACAGCATCTAGAACAAATATTTCAGAAATTCAAGGAAGGAGGTTTAACCATAAATCCTAAGAAGACAGTTTTCTGTCAGGAAGTAGTAAAGTTTTTGGGTTTTATATTCACACCAGAAGGAGTTAGCACTGATCCGGAAAAATTAACAACCATAAGAGATTTTCCAGAACCACGTACAGTAAAACAGCTACAATCGTTTCTGGGGTTTGTTAATTATTATTCGAGATTCACAGAAAAATATGCAGGAGCAACAAGACCACTGTATAAGTTGTTAAAAAAGGGACAAAAATGGATATGGGACGACGAAATGAAAAAAGCGTTTCAAGATGTTAAGAGGTTGTTTATAGAAGCGGTGGTTATAGCACATCCGGAAGAAGGAAGGGAGACCTATCTGCAGACAGACGCAAGCACAGGTGCTATAGCTTGTCAATTATATCAGCTAGACAGGAATGGTGCAAAACAAATAATAGGTTTTGTAAGCCGAACGTTAAAACCGTACGAGAAACATTATACAATCTGCGAGTTGGAGTTGTTGGCGATTGTGTATGGCTTGCAGAAGTTTCGTCCGTTAGTAATAGGAGCTCCGCTAAATATAATTACCGATAATATGGCACTGAAATTCCTAACATCATGTAAGTTCCAAAACAGCAGAATGAGAAGATGGATACTCGGTATACAAGAGTATAACCCAAATGTGCAACACTGTACAGGAAAGGAAAATGTACCGTGCGATGTGGCAAGTAGGATGTATGGGAACTGTACGGGAGTGGAAGATAAATGCAAATTAAAAATACAAGAAATAAGGATAAAGCCAAATTTAAGAGAGTTATTTGTAAATTTTAGAGACTACCAAATTAGAAATTTAGAATGCCGTGAGAAAATAAATAATATAGAAAATTATCCAAATTTCATAATAAGAGACAATGTGTTATGTTCCACAATAAACAATAAAACAAGAATAATAGTACCAGAGGAAGTAATAGAAAGATTTGTGCAGGGTATACATGAGACATATGGGCATATAGGCCGAAACAAAATTTTCAATATGATAAAGAGAAAATGGTATATAAAAAACATGTTAGCAAAGATTTTAGAAGTCATGAAACGGTGCGATATCTGCGAAGGAGCAAAATAGGTTATATGTAGGTCCATATAGAATTGTTGAAAGGAGGGGAAGAAAAACATATGTAATTGCAGACATACGGACAGGAAGAATAAAAGGGAAATATGATGTACGCGACATAAGGCCGTATATACAATAATAGAAAGAGTTGTAGATAGAAATCATTGTCAGATGTAAATAGTAGTTTAGGAATAGTTTAATTTGTAAATATACAGAGTACAGTAGTGCATTGAATTTATTAGAACGATAAACGAGGCTATGAGAAAGGCATAGGCCTAATACAAAGTTCATTGATAAAGTGTAGCGGTGAAAGGACGGAAATGGAATGGGGAAGCAAAGTGGCTGAAGCTAAACACAGCTGATTGAGTCGAAGGGTCGTTGTACTTAGGCCTACGGCAATGAATGGAGGTAATGCAACCAAGGTCGGTTATCAGCTGTGACGAAAATAAACAATGTAAATGTATTTGGTAAATGACAGATGTAGAGTGAGATACAGGGTGACCTGAAAGGAATGGGCACTGAAACAAATTTATGAATGATTGTTGTTAGTAAAGAAGCAACAGTTAAAACGTCTAATGACATCTTAAGACAAAGGAAAGGTGGTTGCTATTCGGAGTAAGCGAGTTTAGGGGCTTACGCGTTGTTTGCAAGAAGCAAACGTGAAAAACGAAGGTAGAGGAGTGTTGTATGTTAGGAGGCAACAATTTTGCGGATGAGCTGAAAAAAGAGTAAGCAATAAGTGATTAAAATTTTCTAAAAAACCAAGTAAAGGTGAAGAAAATTGGAAAGTAAGTGGATGTACTGAAGAAATAGTAGTAAGAGAAATTGAAAAAGTAAAAGGGTAAATAAAGTTTGGTCTGACCAGCCAAAGAAGTAAGTAAGAAAGCAATGGAGAGATAAAAGGAATATTCGTAGGCTAATGAAGGTAAAAATAAAATAAAATTGTTAAAGTAAAATAATACGCGAAAAATAATGATGATCAAAGTTAGTAGTATATGTTAGGTTAGTCAACCCAGTATATTTTGATATAATTGTAAATATAGGGTAACCAGGCAAGTGTTTTAAGTCCCCAAAAGACAAAAATTGACAATATAAAACAAAAAGTGTGATTAATGTATTTCAGTGGACGATTACTCCAAAAAGGGAGAAGATGTTATTATTAAATGTATGTTTTCAGTGGACGAACTCTCAAAGCGAGAAACCAAGGGTAATAAAAAATTGTAATTGTAATAAAATGTATATAAGTTTACAGGAAATCGATACTTCCAAATGAAGTAAGTTAGAAATATTGAAATGTATGTGAAATATGAAAATTGATGTGTATATAAAAATATGTAAAATTTCAGGAAGACTTCGAGATAAATGTAATTAAAATGAATTTATGGTATGTTAGAGTAAGTAAACTATGTACAGGTAGAACCAAAAAAGATAAGAGGGTAAGGAAAAAAGAGTTTTGATTCCTTATTCTTTCTGTGAGAATAACTCATCTTTAAGAGCGGGAGTTTGCAACGGATAAACCTTATGCAATGCGTGAAAAATTGAGTTTTGTT
>JAGFPH010020576.1:597-14104 GCA_018207615.1 Philaenus spumarius | reverse complement strand
CTGCAAGATACCTAAATCCGGTACTGATTGCACCATGCTATTACGTAGCCTCGAACAGGCTTCTTGCTAATTTCTTAGCGTTTCCTTATAACACCTAACCTCACTTAGAGGAAATGCCACCTCGGTTCCTACAAGTTAGTTTGCATCCCGCATCCGTAACAACTTACAGTATAATTACGTTATTAGTTTATACTTAGGCGTAGCAAGGCCGTAGCCAGGTAAACTTTTCGGGAGGGGGGGGGTCTGGTCAGGACTGGGGTTTTGAATCTAAACCCCTTTAACACACGTTCACTGCTAAGGACGCGCATGTGAGCTTCACACTGACATGACGCACAGTGCATTGCACGCTAACCCCTATTGGGAGTATTTTCAATATACAGAGTATTGCGTGCTCGCACGCCAACCCGTGTATTGGGAGAATTTTCAATACACAGATCATTACGTGATTCGCACGCCAACCACTATTGGGAGTATTTTCAATACGCAATGCATTGCGTGCTCGCACGCCTACCCGTGTATTGGGAGAATTTTCAATACACAGATAATTACGTGCTTTGCACGCCAACCCACCTATTGGGAGTATTTTCAATACGCAATGTATTGCGTGCTCGCACGCCAACCCGTGTATTGGGAGAATTTTCAATACACAGATCATTACTTGCTTCGCACGCCAACCCCCGTATTGGGAGAATTTTCAATACACAGATCATTACGTGCTTCAGACGCTAACCACTATTGAAAGTATTTTCAATACGCAATGCATTGCGTGCTCGCACGCCAACCCGCGTATTGGGAGAATTTTCAATACACAGATCATTACTTGCTTCGCACGCCAACCCCCGTATTGGGAGTATTTTCAATACGCAATGCATTGCGTGTTTTGTTAGAGTAAAGTATTTTTGTTGAACCTTCATAGTTTTCTTATTTAATAGATCAGATCAAGCTCACAAGAGAGTAAGGCTGTAACCTACTGCATCCATGTGTATTGTACGTTGTAGTTTAATCAAGTAAATCTAAATATCAGTACGCATGCAATGCACAATGATGTAAAATACAGTATGTTGCTGGATCCTCTGTTGTGTTGTCTATTTTATAATTTAATTTGCACTTTTTAAACCTAGCATTAATTTTTACTACTAAATTTCGGGATTTCGGGCGGGTTGAACCCTAACCTCCCCCCCCCCTTCTGGCTACGGCCTTGAGGTGTAGACCTACAACTAGCTGTCGTGATTGGCTTAGTCTGTTTCTTCGATAATTCATATTTTGTGCGAACACTTGACTACCAATTCCAGGTCTAAACTCTACGCATTGTACTTGCTGAGATTTCGTTAACCTTTCGCTGTTACACGGACTATTTTCAAAAAAAACATTTACCTTCTGTACAATCTAATACCCAAAAAGCATCATAAACAGAATTTTGAGTTAGTAGGTGTTTTCGCGATTTTAGATGTTGGACATGGAATCAAAAAACCTTTCTCAGCGAACTTAACTCACAAGGGAGTCTGCATTACCACATTTCAGGTGTATAGGCTACGCGTTGCACATTGTGGTTTTGGAGATTTTGTGATGCATGAGTCAGCGAGCCGGATCTCGCAAATATGTTATAGATACCGGTAGATAAATTTGAAAAATAATGTGGCAGGTATATTTTTGCAGTTACGAAGGTAATTATTAAAATTCCTTATCTATTTGGGAACACAACACCTAAAGCCTTGTTCCCACGGCCTGTGACTTGGCGGGGCTTCGTCTGTAGTTTGTTAGACCTCACGCCGTGGGAACTCAAAGACTCGTTATTACTCGTGGTGGCTCGTCCTTTTCCGTGTATTGTCGGTAAACCCCGCCGACATCAAAGGCTTGTGGCTCGACGGATGACAAGCGTCAGTACGCCGTACGGCTCGAGCAACCGTTCCAACGGTCTGGTGTGGATTGTTGCCGTTTGTCAGCGGTTTCTGGACGTTTTTAGTTCACTGTTAAATAGAGGGTTCAAATGAAGTCATTAGGGAGTTCATTGATCTGTACGAGGGAGAATCTTGTATTTGGAATCTGTAAAATGCGGATCACAAAGACAGAATAAAATATACGATTTATGGAGGCGAATCCAAGATACTTTGCGGCATTAAGCCTGCATCATCAGAAATGTTGCAAAATTTATCGTTTAAGAGATTGGCAATCTTCCGTCCGTCTATAAGCGTAAAATGTTCTTTAAATGAGCTGAAAGAAAAGAATTCGTCATCACTGTCCGAATTCATTTGTCGGTGAATTTATATGCCTAGGTGGCTCGTGGGCGCTCGAGATTCGTCAAGCCACGAGCCTCTCCCCGCCATGGGAACGGCTTGAGATCGGAATTCGACAGACCACTACAGGCAACAACAGATCACAAGTCTGTGAGTAGGTTCGTCAAGTCACAGGTCGTGGGAACAAGGCTTAAAGGTTCGTAGGCTACCCACTTGCGCGCCACTCGCCTTTGGAATTGTTGATTTCAACGAACCTCCGGCGATCCATAGGAAACCCACGAATATTCAGTGTTCATTTTGCAGTGAAGCTGTCAACATGTCTACGCGATGGGAAAATCTCGCGATTATGGTGATAAGTGCCATTGCTAATGGCAAATTTATCTAAAAACAAAAAGAAACCTGGACGTTGGTGGCACACTGAACTTAAAAAAATAAATAGTTCAGAACTTATAACTTGAAATAGCAAAAAATAAGCGGTCAGTATACACAATTTTTCGAATGTCTTCTGGAAGTGATGGTTAGTTATTTCCCAACCATTGTATTGTACATATAAATGTAAATAATTGGAGGAAAATAAAATATTATTATTAAAAAAATATTATTATTCTGGCTTTGAGAATCTGCTGCAGAAGATTTGCTCTTCTCCCATTGGTATAAAGACTGCAAAGATATAATTTTTTTACGCTTGTACGAAGAAAGGCTATATATCCCCCTCAGCGGATATTTCTCGCCAAGCCTCTGCTTTCATATTTTGTTTATATAATGATCCTTATGCAGAGAATCCCAAAGAATGGATTGGTTTCTTTAGGAATCCATTAATTTCATTATATTTGCTTCTGAACAATCCATATTTAATTACTGGAAAATTAATTTATTGAAAAACAATTATCACATGTGTGCTTAAAACTACCAACCTTTCACGCTCCCGTATAAATATGAACTGCGAACATTTAAACTGTTGAAAAAACCGACAGGAGAAGGAATATGACGAATTCTATGCGCACGAGCGGCGCGCAAGTGTGTAGACGCCTTAAGAAGTAAATATAATCTACCGAATTCTAAGTTTGTAGGACTTGGTCTGGGAGAAATAATTCGACCACGCAGCTGAACCGCTGACGTGAGTTGAGCAAATTTCCAAAATTTAGTTTATAGGCCTATGTTTTAGGGTTTCAACCAACAATTTGGGAAATAGGTCTATTCACGACGGTGCTGAATAGCTGCAAAATGGTTCGCACGCCATTCCGAATATTGGGAGTATCTTCAACACACAAAACATTGCGTGCTTCGCACGCCAACCGCCGTATTGGGAGTATCTTCAATACACAATGCATTGCGTGCTTCGCACGCCAACCCCACGGTAGAATCCACCACATGGATTTGAACCGGGTACTTCTATGGTATTTTACGTTTTGATCGATTTTGGGGGAACCAAGCGAGCTACAGTATAAGGTCGCGTAAAAAACAAAATGTGCAGAATAGCATCCTACATTTATATTTGTAGAAAAAACTCAAAAACAAATTTATTCTCGTAGGAAAAATTTCAAAAAATAGTTACTTCCTGTCAAAAAACGTGCTTCCGATTGTTGGATTTTTTTCCTAACGAACTCGTCTGAGCGACGTAGGCAACCAACATGTGTACCAAATTGGACTTAAAATGCGCCCGCTAGAGTGCGAACACATATATACATGACATATCATATATATATGATTTTTAATGACATCCCAAAAAGTGTTCTGGGACCATGATCGGTGCTCATTTGCTACTCCCGACCTTGGGTCTTACCATAAGGGCCACTGCAATAGCACATTTTTCCTATGGAAATTCGCTAATAAGGATTTTTACTTTTCACGCTTATGTTAGGAATTGGCAAACATCCTTTCATCCAAGCACCCACTATCCAAGTTTTAGCACCCACTATCCAAGTTTAGCATCCACTAATTACCTTATTTCAGGACTGCTCTCTGTAATCATTTTTGATCCGGAGATTTTGTACAGTAAGCCAGAGTTGGATATCGGAAATATGTTATAAATAATGTAGGTAGAAGGATTTGTTAAATTTGTCGCAAATATTTTTGTTCAAAAAGCGTTTGTCACGCTAAATTTATGATTGTACTTTATTTTTGCTGATACGTTTTAAATTTCTCATGGCTCTATAGGTCTATTTATTGCCTTATTGGTTCAAATGAGCAGCGAAAGTTTGCCCGCCGCAGGCCTATTGAACAAAAATGCTCTTCAAGTTGACGTAGACTATTGTTTCCACAACATGTCCACGCGACAAGGAGACGCATGTCTTTCAATATTGCAGCCAGCCAACAAGTAGAATCTTAAAATAGGCCTTGGTTGAATACTCATCGGTCATTGTTCTCGTCAAAATATGGCCTAGTTGTCGCGATGTAATATGCCTAGTTGATTAATAGTTATTAACGATTAGGCCTACAGCTTCGCTGTTGTTTTAACAATACAAACTCGAAGAATTAGGCTATGTTTAGTGCTTAGTTATCTTAGTGTAGATTTTTCATAGCCATAGTTTGATGTTTTTATTTTATTGCGATATTTTGTTTAAATATTGTAGCCTATACATTATTTATAAAGTTAAACATGATTCGGTCACGCAGCTGAACCTCTGATATTTGGGAAATTCAACTACTCATGAAAGGGCTGAATAGCTCCCTTCATGTACGAAATGTAGGCTATTAGTGAAATTTGTTTGCACCTCAGCCTCCATCCCCGCTCACACGCTGCTTCGTTCCGCTCGAAGCGGAAACACTCGCTTTGCGAGTTTGCAATTACGGACTCGGATTATGGACTGCGCTTTGCGAGTTCGCACCTCACAACGTTGCGAAGTCGGATTATGGACTGCGCTTTGCGAGTTCGCACCTCACAACGTTGCGAAGTCGGATCATGGACTGCTCGCTTCGCTCGCAGATGACAAACTATCTTTTTATGGTATTTTACTTTTTGAACTAGACGGGCTGTATAAGGTCGTGTAAAAACAAAATGTGCAGAATAATCTTCTATATTTGTTTTATAAATAAAACCTCAACAAAAGTTATTGCAGTTTACGAAAAATCTAAAAAAAATTTCTTCCGGTCAAAGAAGTGCTTCCGGTTGTTGATTTTTTGGCTAACGATCCTGTTCGAGCGGAACCAAATTTGGACTAAATCGGACTTAAAATTCGGTCTTTAGAGTACAAACACACATATGTGTGTGTATATACCTATATATATATATATTTTTAACTACATCCCAAAACGTGTTCTGGGGACCATGATCGATGCTAATTTACTACTCCCGACCTTAGGTCTCACCATAAGAGTCACTTCAAATAGCTCATCTTTCCTTCAAAAATTTGCTAATAAGCCCGCCATTAGTAAAAAACTAAATGTATTCAATCGATATTCTAGTCACTCCCGAGCTCCTTACCAAAGTAATATCATAGGCCAGCCTTCTAAATGCTGACTCGGCTTTAACGAATTCAATATTTTTTTGAGTGGTATGGCGCACTCAAGTTAGTCGCTGTTGGTAAAACCTCTTACCCTTTGTTCAATAGTTTTACCATCGATTAGTTAGGAACATTAGATAGGAAATGAAACGGGCAACAAAATTTACTTTTGATGTTTTTTTTCTAAAAATTTACGGTTTTTGAGATATTTTCATTTAAACTTTTTAAATGGCTGCCATTTTGAAACGGATTATCTGAACGTTAAATTATTAAGTTTGACAACTGCAACCTTCAGCGCAAGGAGCCAAAAAATTGGTCTATTACTTTGTTAACGGAAACTACCCGAAATAAATGATGCTGTAGGAAGTATTTATAGGCTGGGACAAATAGTTTCAATTTTTCTACATGTTGTTAAAGAACAGACAAAACAAATTAACCTAACAACTCTTTATTCAAGTACCTTTGTGCCAACATTTCAACATTATTTCTAACAGCACGAGTACACACTTCATTCTTATCTGTCATTGAAAGTTATTTAAAAATTCAGAAGTGTAGGTAATTCAGATGTCTGTGATAGGATTGATTTATGGGTCTATTGTATTGTCAGTTCGTTCTTGAGTACGAACCTACGTCACAAGGGATGATAGATATGTAATTTACGAATATGAATATGGAGTGGCTAGTACAACATTTTCTAATTACTATAAAAAGACAATTTGAAGGCTCTAGTTCCAAACACAACATGGGTATGTTGTAAACACTCTCACGTTTAATGTCTATTATAAAATAATTCGACCCCGCAGCTGAACCGCTGACGTGATTTGAGCGAATTTAAAAAATTAGGTTGTATGTTTTGGGTTTCAACCAAAAATTTGGGGAATTGGTCTACTCACGAAGGCGCTGAGTATATTAGTAGAATTTGTTTGCTCTTTGTAGGGACTGCTCCAGTAAACGAGAAAGCAACTGGAAACGCAAGCGCTTCTCACTGTATCCCTATCTAAACAGTGCAATTTCTTGCAGCTGAACGCTTTGACATTGCCTCATTTCAAACCATTTTATAAGTCTATCTTTTGTAATTGAGAGTTGAAAAAAAAACTGAATAATCTATATAAAATTTCGGATCCGGCTTGCAAATTATTTTTCATTATTAATTTTTTATTGTGTTAGGAAAAAAATCCAAACTTTGTACTTACGAAATGTCAATTACATAACAAATCAAAAGCATTTAAAAACATGTAAATTGCAAGACGGATGCGTATTGTGACTGTGCTTAAAATGAGACCTTGCAAACAATTTTATGTGAAAAAGTAAATGAAATAAATGGTTTGAAATTTAACATTGCTCTTATGGGATAAAAATCCAAGATGGCCGCCACTACAGCAGACCCTTAAGCATCCAGCTTCGACTCGCGCGCTGCTTTGCTCCACTCGCAGCGGAAAAACTCGCTTTCCGAGATTGCACCTCGTCCTTGAGGCCTCGGGTTTCTAATGGACTAATTCGCTTCGCTCGCAGCGTACAAACTAGGCCTTCGGTCTCGGATCGGAAGATGGATCTGTCACCCCCACGTGGATTTGTACCGGGTACTTTTATGGTATTTTACGTTTTGGGAGAACCAAGTGAGCTATAAGGTCGTGTAAAAAAATAAAATGTGCAGAATAATATCCAACATTTATTTTTTTTAACTTCCCGCTACCAATAAAGGGAAGTTATTGATTTCGGTCCGATTTTCAAAAGTCGAGTTTTCATTAAATCTCCACGTTTTGAGGTCCCAGGAAGCCATTCTGACTATTCCCGCCGAGGTGTCCGACCGTGTGTGTGTGTGTGTGTGTGTGTGTGTGTGTGGATGTATGTGTGTAAATAAATTTTTGTCGTACAGTTTCTCAAAAACGAATCAACCGATTGAATTCTACGACATGTCATTCGAAAGGGTGTATCAAAACTTAGATCTGATTAGATTTGAGAGTTAATCCATTGCAACGAGTTACCAGTAATTGGTAACTGGTTGCGCGCATGCGCAGAACCCGACCTTGGACGTGACTTTGAACGAGTACTGCAGTCGAGTGGGATACGCCGAGCAAGAAACTACGCAGAGAGCCAGGTCATATCGTCTGCGGCCGGCAACTTTCCTCAGTGACTCAAACCCTTCTAAATTATGCCATAAGCAAACTTTAATTATATATTTAAATCGGTTATCGCCTAACGACATATTTAATCAATCGCGCACTCGTAATTAAATATTTAACAGTGATAAGTTCTTTCGGTTATAAAGCGTTTCGTGTTCAGTGACTAGTGTAATTAGTTTAAACTTAGAGTTAATTAGTTAGAGTTATATATGATTAATTAGGGGCTCATTAAAAGCTGGCGGAATCGGATTACCAGGTTTGGTGTAAAGGCAATCGGTTAGTTTAGGTTGATATTAATTCAATTCCTCTGCGTGTGTGGGTAACGGCCATTTTGGGTCGAGTAGTCCAGTCACGACTTCCATAATTTTGACTAAGTCGAGGCAAAACACGCTGGGCAGTTATTACCTTAATAACATCAAAGGGTTAACTGCTACAGTAAATGGTACCAGAGCGGGTTACGATCCACAGCTATATTAAATGGTAGATGAGCGGGTTACGAGTTTTTTTTTTAAATGATAGCCTAGCGTAGTAAACCAATTTTATTCGTGTCAGACCTTGCTTACTACACATCACCGTTTTCCGCCGGCGAAAAACCACGTTGTTCATTTTTTGTAACCCAGTCACCTGCGAACCGAACAAATCTTTTTATTGATAAATTTAATCAACAAATATTTTAATACTAATTAGACACGCTTGACCTTATATTAATTAAATTATACGTTCACTATATTTTTATTTTTACACCCATTTCTTTTGCATATAATATGGTATATAAGTGTTTCTTTTGCATATATTTCCTGCTTCATTGGTGAGTACTTAACTTATTATTACTATATTATAATTAGCAGCGCCTTACTTTATTCATATTTGAAAGTCAGATTACTTCACTGACAGCCTACTTAAAATAACTTCGATCAACCTAACCTCTCTAGTAAAGTTCAATATTGTTCAATAGGCCTAATCAGTTTAGTACTGCCTTGGGTAGAACGAACTTTGTGTTTGTTTGCATAGCAGGACCTAACCAATAACCTATAAATATACCAATCCATATATTTTCATTGTAAATTTTATATTCACCATATATTTGGGCCAGCCTGCACCGCCTTAACAGTTAACAACATTAATTATTTAAATTTATAGCCTACCTTTTTTGTGTCTTACAACTAACTCACAGCAGATAGTACTCTTTCATAGTTGGCCACCCACACATTGCATATATTTCACAGTGTCTGTGGTAATGTCTAGTTATTTTGCATATTTCAGGGTATCTAAGGTAAAATAGGTTTTAATAATTATTAGGCCTAGTCCAATTTTGTCAACGCTGATTGATAATATTTCAGGAAACGTAATTTCAAGTAAATTGCTTTAAATATATACACCTTTTGGCCAACATCTGCTAGTCAACAATAATACAGTATTACACTGTACATTAGCCTATAACCTGCAAACATAACACCATGTTCATTTCAGCATAGTTAATGACACGTTGCGCCTACACTAATATATTTTATACATATAGCCTAATTATTTCACCTTTTCAGAAATCTAAATCTTATTTCTAATTAAACTGAATTGTAACACTTGACATTTGAATCAGAGCTGTGGCAACATTACATCAAACTACAGTACTTTCAGAAAACATTGAGTAATTAAATCAATCTTAAACAGTTTTGAGATAAATAAATCATACTTAACCAGATTCTCTGCTTATAGGTAATATATTTCTGTAAAACGAATTCAATCAATGATCATATTATTATACTACTATAGCCCCTACATTGATAATATCACAAATATAGTTTCAAATAATATTCAATAATTTTAAAACAAAAATAATTCCATTCAATATAGTAATTTAATTACACCTTAACAGTTGACCAAAAGCAAATGCAAATTAAATATTGTTCACTTTAACCAATAAATAAGCTTCAATGGTTATTATTGGGCTAACTACTCATTAATAGGTTATTAACAGCATATTACTTGACCAAGGTATTGAAGCATCCCAGGACATCTGGAGCTAAGATATAATTAAACAAACGCAGGTAAATTGTTTGGTGTGTTCATAATCTATTGTTTACAGGTATTATACTGCTACATAATCTTAACTTTTGCCAATTCTTCCCATTCATATTTAATTCATCGTTTATAGGCCTACCAGACCTTTCTAATTTCAGATCGAGCTGGTGATTTCAAATAGATAATTAGTATATTTTTGTGCTTTATTGTTTTCAAAAAAATTTTTCCCTAGTTAATAGTTTTCAAATAATTATGTCTCTCTGAATTACAGCTAATTCATCAAATAAATAGTACAGCCACCAATCTTCAATAAATCTTTGTATATTACAAATAAAACCAAACTTTTAAACAATTACAGTCGATACTTCATAATAAACAATACTTAACAACAAAATTAATTCAAAAAAAAAAAAAATAGTTTTCGTCCTAAATCAATAGCAAACCAACGCAATTCTACAGTTATGACCCAACTCAGACAAATAGTTTTTATCGGAGATAGTCACACTACTCGTCTAGGCCGGCACTACCAATTACAAAACCACAACCAGTCAACAAAAGTGTACTTTCATGGGTTGCCAGGAGCGACTTCTGCAAAAATCAAACTTTATATAAAATTAAACAGAAAAATAATTTTCCCAAATAAATTAACAAATCTAATTCTCGGAACCAACGACTTGCTCAAGCAACAAACCTTCGAGCAACTACGAGTTAACGTCATTTCAATAATAAACCTTATTAGACGTTGCAACCCAAACGGTGAAATCGCGTTATTCGAACTTCCGATATTCCCAAAAATTAAAACAAAACCACACATACTTGCACAAATAAAATCCTACAATAAATTTATAACAACCTTATTTAATGTAACATTGATTAGATTCAATATCGACGATTACGATTCGCCAAAGTTTTTCTTATCTGACGGATTACATTTTTCACGAACAACCAATTCCTTAATATTGAAAACAATAAACGAAATACCAAACGGTAAACAAATTATCATACAGTGGAAATAAACATAATGCAGTTAATTAAAAGCAACAAAACAAAAAAATCAAATTAACTATAAAAACCCTAACCATATTAAAAGAAATTACGACGTACATAGGGCCTTAACTGACATAACAAAATTAACCCAATGAATGATTAATCTTTTCTACTATTTAATTAAATATAAATATTATTTAACAACATAAGATTGAATACAATACTTATCGTTAAATAAGAAGTTAATTACCAAATACCCTACAGAAATTTACCATTTTTAACCCCCACCAAATCTGATTATCTACCTGATCGTGCCGACCTGCCTTTGCCTTAACACCTGGCTCCGATCGGTGATATTAGATTAGATATTAGATTATAAGTTATTTCTTACTTCCTACTTCATCCTTCTAACTCGAAACAATAGCTTACATCTCTAATCTATCGATGGTTTCGTTCGGTCGATAGGTATGGCTTGGGTAATCTCTTACGAGGGCTTACCTCTACCCAACATGACGTAACAACTATTCGATGATTAGAGCATTTTTCTCAGATCCATCAAATTTTTTTTCCACTTCAACTTTAAAATCTCACCAATCGTCCGACTGTCTTTATATGTATCGCTGTGTGTAATCAGCTCCTTTCTTTTAGATCATTATTTTTATTTTGTTCATTGGATATAAAATTAACTTCACTTTTAATTTTTTTATCATAAGAAACTATAATTGAGCCTTACACTGGAGATGCTTGGAGATAGCCTCGGCTTTTGGAAAAAGTAGTTAGGCCAACTGCCAGAGAATTTTATAGTTGCATCCTCTCAAAAACCTTCCTTAATTTCGAGTCAACAATAATATTTTCACCAAATTTTTTTTAACCCAAATCATCTATCCACCCACATCAGAACATACAACATTTTTTTATACTATCTACTTTCTCTTTACTACCTGTCTACCACTCTGGTCTGTCTTAGTTTATAAGTTAGTTATATATATATATATATTAATATATTCTTATTCGAATTTAGCATTTAAGATTTCGCTATGATATTATTTAAGTTTATTCGAATTAAATCGAACCCGCCCCTTAATTACGTCGTGCACTAAAACGTTCCGTGTGAATCAATCGACGCGAGATAATCCCATCCAGGACGACGCGTCGAAATCCACGAAAACAACAAATAACACGACGTAAGCTAACCAAAATGCCATGTAGAGGGAAATAAAAATTGCCTTTCAATTAATCTTGCGCAGGCCAAAGTTATTATACTTATATTCGTGCCTCGAATTGTATTTTTTTTTTCTCAAACAAAACCAATTCCTGTATTCCATCCACTACCTACTCATATGGATGTTTTTCTTGTGTCTCATGATACACATTTTTGTGTTTATAAATGGTTGTCGTTTCGCCAGTTTCAGCCTACCAGCCGAAACTGTGCCCTAAATATTAATTAAACCATATATTGGTTTTTGTATTTTTTCTTGTTTGTGTCTCAATGTTTGTATAATTTTTTGGTCATCTTTTTATAAATCGATTAACTTTAGCGTATACACCCATTTTTTATTTTTCTTCTACACTGATCACCGCACTTGCTTTTATTTCATAACGCGTAAACCCAATAACCTTATAACCATCCTTTTCCCATCAAACCAAAAAATATATAACTTCAAGTTATCTCAATCTTGTCGCGTCTTTGGTGATGAACAATTTTGGTAATTTAATTTTAAGATAGCCTTAGTAAATTCAATAGTTTTAAGACAAAATTTTTTTTAGTTCTTAAGCCAAATAGCATACCTACAATAACCCCAAACCCACACGCCTAAATACCTAATTTCACTCCATTACCTAACCTCCAAATTCAATAGTTTTAAGATATAATTAATTTAGTTCATAAGACAAATAAATTACCCACAAAAACTCCAAACCCACACACCTAAATACCTACTTCACACCATTACCTAACCTCAATTCTAAAAATACCCTCACCTACCAAAACACCTAAAACAAACCTCAAAACCTCAAACTACATTACCACACCATCACAATACCCGACCTAACCAACCTAACCTAAACCAAAATTCGTCAACACCATCACCAACAGAAACAGATCATCGAGAACTGCTACATATATGGCTCGAAGTAAACAATCCCAGCGGAAAATTAACAAAGATTAGAATCAACTACGAACCTCAAAAAAAAAAAAAAAAAAAAAAAAAAAAAAAAAAAAAAAAAAAAAAAACCATCAACTGCGACATCATCATCATTATTTCTTGCTGGTTATTGAGCATATATGCCTACAACATTTCTTCCAACGCAATAGTCTACGAACGAATTTACACCAATCCTAAATTATCCTTCTTACTACTCAATCCAATTCCACATTAATCCCACCATAAAATTCAACTATAACCATTTTTTCCTACATAATTCTACTCCTTTCAAATTTTTCCTATACCTAAATATAATAAAATCTCAAAAATTTCAATCCATCCCTTAACCATGCCACCTATCATCAATAATACTCCCACCCATAGATTAAAAATATAAATTAAGTACAAACCAAATTAGTTAATAGTATTACTTTTAGAAACCACCACATTCACCCCATAACCTCGAAATATTCCATCACTCTTTTAAATTTAATAACTTTTTACTTGTACATCCCAAAAAAAAAAAAAAAAAAAAAAAAAAAAAAAAAAAAAAAAAA
>JAGFPH010020574.1:0-14105 GCA_018207615.1 Philaenus spumarius | reverse complement strand
AGCCCGTGTGCAATTTTTAAGCTATATCGTTCGAAAGGTAATTAAATCTCCTTAAATCCTGTGCAAAAGTAATTCAGGTACAGTCCCCGGAACAAAGAACAAAATTGATAGGAAGCTCATGATAAATTATTTTTTCATTATCCGTGTAAGGTTTTTGCACAATTTCTCTCCCTCATAAGCCCGTGTGCAATTTTTGAGCTATATCGTTCGAAAGGTAATTAAATTTAATATAATCCTGTGCAAAAGTAATTCAGGTTCAGTCCCCGAAACAAGGAACAAAATTGAAATGAAACTCCCGATATATGATTTTTGCATTATCCATGTAGGGCTTTTGCGCAATTTCGCACACTCATAAGCCTGTGCGTAATTTTTGATCGATATCATTTGAAAGCTATTTAAATTTACTATAATCTTGTGCAAAGGTATTTCAGGGACAGTCCCCGGAACAAATAACAAAATTTATAGGAAACCTCCGATAAATGATTTTTTCATTACCTATGTAACGTAATTGCGCAATTTCTCCCAATATTAAGCCTGATGAGTAAAATTTGTGAACTTTATCATTCGAAAGTCAATTAAATTTATTAAAATCCTGAGCAAAGGTATTTTAGGTATAGTTCCCAGAACAATGAACAAAATACGTAGGAAACTCCCGATGAATAATTAGCCGATTTTTTAAAACAAAATAAGAGCTATTATTTTAGTCTTATCTATGTAAGGTAGTTGAACAATTTCTCCCACTCAAAAGCCCAAGTACAATTTGTGAGCTATATTATTCGAAAGTCAATTAAATTTATTATAATCCTGTACAAAGGTGTTTTAGGAACAGTACTCGGAACAAGGAACAAAATTAATAGAAAACTCCCGATAAGTGATTTTGTTATTATCCACGTAAGGTAATTGCAAAATTTTAACTATTCATAAGCCCAAGTACAATTTGTGAGTTAAATTGTACGGTAAAGGTATATATATCACGTATTAGTAGTTTTTATTTTAGGCCTACAACATTTCATTGTACCTAACTGAAGACAGTTAAGATTGTTTAATTATTTGTTTTTAAATGTTGGATTATAGGTTACTTTATTATAAATTAGTTCTTCATTTAGAATTAATATAAAAGAGTTAGGTCTCTTTCATGCTTTTTGCGTGCATTTAAAACAGTAAATTGTATTTTAAACAGTACCATTAGTAATTTACGGTAAAAATGTATATTTCTAAATCATATATCAGTAGTTTTGAGGTTATTTCTACAACAATTCTTTGTAACTGAAGAAAAGTAAGATTTTGTTGACAATAATTGTTTTAAAATGTTTTACGATAGGTTACTTTATTTATTGTATATTTGTTTTTCACTTAGAATAGAGTTAGTTCTCTTTCACGCTTTTTTCGTGTTTGTGATAATTTGAAACAGTAACTTGTTTTTAAACAGTATAATAATTTACGAAGAAAATACAAATCTGAAGCCCTACAAAGGAATTATTTGTAAAGTAACCGGAAGATAAATTAAAATTCACAATAATTGTTCAATAAATGATATTTTGTTATCACCTGTGTAAGAAAACTGCTGGATTTCTACCAGATAAATAAACCCAGATGCATTTTGTAAATTATATAATTTAAAAGGCAATTAAATTTACTACAATGTAGCACGGTATATAGAATACTAACGGTAGGGTTCACGAGTGGATGCGCAGAAACTCGTGACGTCAACGGTGCCCAGTTTCTCATAAGCTCCATAAGCTTCTCATGGAGCCTTATGTAAAAATTGAATAACTTTAAAAATATTTAACTGATTTTAATAAAATTTGAACCACACATAGAAAACATATCTTTAATAATAATATTTAAAAAATCAGATTGTTACAACAAATTTTAATACCTTTACCGATTAGGCCTATAAATATAACTTTCCGATATCTTTATTAGGTGAAAAATTTGTTGTTCATGTCTTCAGTAAAAATTGAATAACTTTTAAAATATTTAACCAATTTTAATAAAATTTGAATCACACATATAAAACATATCTTTAATAATAATATAAAAAAATCAGATTGTTACAACAAATTTTAATATCTTTACTGATTAGGCCTATAAATATTACTTTCCAATATCTTTATTCGGTGAAAAATTGTTCACGTCTTCAGTAAAAATTTAATAACTTTAAAAATATTTAACAAATTTTAATAAAATTTGAACCACACATAGAAAACATATCTTTAATAATAATATAAAAAATCAGATTTTTACAACACATTTTAATACCTTTACTGATTAGGCCTATAAATATTACTTTCCGATATCTTTATTCGGTTAAAAATTGTTCACGTCTTCAGTAAAAATTGAATAACTTTAAAAATATATTTACCCGATTTTAATAAAATTTGAACCACATATAGAAAACATATCTATAATAACAATTTTAAAAAATCAGATTGTTACAACACATTTTAATACTTTTACTGATTAGGCCTATAAAATATACTATTTAAAATTCGAGTATATTTTTTAATTTTTTATTATTTTACATTTATTTTAATTTTGTATTGGGTTGTAAATATAATAAGTTATAGAGAATTTTATTTTGAAACCAAATCTTTTTTAATATTTAAAATCGAATATATATATCAAAAGATATGTACATTTTAAAAATGTATTGTGAAATTTTGTTTACGATGTATATCGTTTTCTATACTAAAAATTTAATAATAGTAATTTATAAATAAAATAATTTATTATATCTTGATGATTTTTTTCACAGAATGTGTATAATAATATCTTATCTTCTAAAGCGAGAGATAATTATTGTCTGTCTGCTAAATGGATCTGGAATCTCCGTCTAAGGATTTTTGATTTTTTGATTTTAAATGGGGCTTTTGGCCACGAGAAATCGATTGGAAATGGTCACCAGTCTGGGAAAATTCGTTTTCTACGTCTTTTTATTAAATTAAAAAGTGAAATTGGTCCATTTTAAACAATACAAAGCACAGCTGATGCAAATGTTTTCAATGTCATTACAATAATCATCTGTTTTCTTTTAAACGAAGCACAGCTGATGCAAATGTTTTCAATGCCATTACAATAATCATCTGTTTTCTTTTAAACTGTATTTTATTAGAGGTAAGCCTAATGTTGTATCTATTTATAGTTACCATGGCAACGAATACTTCTGCTAAATAAACATACCCTTTTTAATGTTATAGGCCTAACCTAAACGATGTTCACGGAAATTTGCAATAATAGTTATTGACGTGAGCGAACTAGGCCCTGCTTATAATCGAGCTCTAGCTCGGTCTCCTGGTACTACTCTATTAATACGACTGCAATAGATAATAAACAGCTGATTTTCATTTCTCTTAGCAGTTGGCACCGATGACGTCAAGAGTAGATGCCTTGAGCTCTACCGTTAGTATTCTATATACCGTGTAATGTAGTGCAAAGGCATTTGTATCACAGCCCCCGGAAAACGAAAAAAATCTACATAATTGCCCGATAAATGAGTTTTTTAACTATCGTTGTTAAGAAATTGCGAAATTTCTCCCACTCCTAATTTACTATAATCCTGTGCAAAGGTATATTTGGAACAGAGCATGCCAAGTTACAACTCGATCCGATACACCATTTAGATGTACACATTATATTATAAAAAATATTTTAAATTTTGTCTTTTTTGAAATAATTGTTGTAAAGTTTCTTTCTGTAAGAAGCATCCTCCCATCTACCTTTCGGTCAAAACCCCAATTGGAGTTATGTTTCCCGCGTGGAATTGTTTCCGATTTATCCTTAATCTTACCAAGAACACTCCTAATGTTACACTTGACCCTGAAACTACAAAAATAAATCAAAATATTTTCAACTGAATATTACATGACGATTAACACAACCCGTATTTAGAGCGTAAGTTGTAATATAATCAGATGCTTCTACATCTTAGTACAGTACAACCTCGTTAAGTCGGCCCCCTTTAAGTCGGATCTCCGGGATCCCCGGGTTTGCAATAAATAAAAATGTGCATTTTGGTTGCGCTATTGCTTTATACGAGCGCATAATCGTAGCGTACTGCACGGTGATCTTGTTTCCGCCGAGTTCGCGCAACCGAGTTTGTTTGCCGTGCGTCACGTAAACGTTACTCAAAGCTGACGCAACGGAAAATTACAAGCTTTTTCCCCAAAAAGTAGACATACCTGTACAGTGTACAGATGTGTTTTTTTGTTTTATTGTGACGAGTAAATATTTTTAAAGTGTTTTTCTCCGTAATAAAGGAATGTATTGTAAGTATACAGTGTATTTTAATTTTTTTATGTTTTATGCCCGAGATGCCGGCATAAAGCCCTTTCTCCGGCTAACACGGATTTTCGTTATGTCGGATCGGCCGCGGTCCCGGCTGGTCCGACTTAACGAGGTTATGCTGTATTATATTGATCATTTTCATCAGTATGTATATTTATCGTTTACCGAAAATGAAAATTTGGTGATTGGAAGTTTTGTTACATTCATCTTGATAAACGATGGCTAATTCGTTAGGTTTGTTTCTGTGATAAAATTACAACTCAAATTTATTCCCCTATTTATTCCATTAAACGCGTTGTGTCATTTTACTGTGTCGTTTAAAAACTACCTGAAATATTAGGGTTTAATCCTCACTCCTAAATTTGAGTAAGATAAGTTTATTTTTAATGTTTTTTTTTAATTTGTTCAATTAAATTTTCTTAAGTTACGTTTGATGTTTACAACTAACTTTGCCTTTACTCACATTCTAGAGCATTTTTCGCCAGAATATGGTGAGATGGCCAGTTATAAATTGTACCCCCTTTTAATTTCTCACTATACTACAGTATAGAAAAAGTATAGTGATCGCAAAAAAAATTGATGTTGAGATTTTTGTGGAAATATCCGTTTTGGGACCCACTGAGTACAAAACAGTTGCTTTTACAAAATGTCTGTCTGTATGTATACAAATCTAGAGAGAAAATTGTTAGATCGATTTTGAACAAATTTGCACCAACCATGTCAATTAGGCCTGTATAGATGCACGATAAAAGTTTTTGAAACATTTTGAAAAACAACCCCTTTTTTACCAAAAAATCCCCAAAACATTAGTTAACAGCTCTTATTTGTAGCCCTTAATGTGCAAAAAGCCGCATTTTTCTAAAAATTCTCGTTAGCTAATATTATTAATAATAACTGATTTGTGGGGGTTTTTCGGGCAAAAAAAGGGGGTTGTTTTAAAAAATATTTCAAAACCTTTTTTCGTGCGTCTATACGTGCCTAATTGACGTGTTTGGTGCGAATTTGTTCGAAATCGATCAAATAGTTTTAATAATAATAATAATAATAATAATAATATTTATTAGTTACCTCCTACTTTAATGTATCAACTCTCCTACTTTAATACAATTATGAAGTCACAATGAATCTGTTTAGCAACATAAATATGTGTGTGAGAAAGTACCTATGTGCCAGTTTTTGGTACCAATTATTTTATATAAAAAATAAAAAAGTATGTATTTTTAAGATTTTTTAAATGTGATATTTTATGATATCATCTGATAGCTCTTTTAATGCTATTCAAAATTATAGCTTTTTTACATTTTCAACCAGCTGTAGTAATAAGAGGTACGTGAAAATTTCTAACCCCTGGCATTGCATTAACTCTGGTTTACATGTATTGTCATACAGCAATCGAGTTCTTTTAATAAAATGTATTTTATGTTGTTGGTCTGAATGTTTTGTCAAATATGTTTGTAAAACCATAAAATTCTACTTCGTGTCAAAATAAGTATATATTTTAAAACATATCCGAACAAAGCCTTCAGTTTATTTTTATTTAATCTGTTTGTCATCTCAAAACAAGTTCCATCGAGTATTCTACAACCTAAACCAAAAGATTTTAAAATTTCTGCGTTATCTTCTTTCACACCTAATAAGTTTGCCATTATTTTACGTTGAACAACTCTGACAACTCACATTTCTTATGGAAAACTTTGCAAACTAACGCAATATCCCCTACAAACTGCCCCAAGCAAATATTATAAACTTCAAGGTTTCCTACCTTATTCCGCAGAAACGTTTCTTTAAGTGCTCTCTTGGGATTGTGATTTCATTTCAGAATTCTCTGCGAACCCGTGCAATATCGTCTAGAAAATTGGCAACTACACACTTTAAAACTAAAAACAAAAACTAAACTGTACATTGTTGAACTTTCTGCTCGGATTGTTACGTAGGCCTGCTTATTGCAGTGGTAACCATGGCCACCTAATTTTCATTTCATAGTCGTCCGTATATCCCAAAACCAAAGGCAATGTAATATACTACTTTTATGGACATAAACATCCTAATTTCACACAAATTCCTTCCAAAACTCAACATAAACATAAAGTAAAGAGATAGACAATCTCGGCCGAGTTCGTTTTGAAAAAAAACCAGTTCAAGATGATAATAATAAGAGATTTTTGGAAAAAAAACTTTAAAATCACTATAGTGTAGAAAATATTTCACAAGTTTAAAGTTATTCTTAAGTTAACTAAAACTTGTGTTTGATTTAGTTTTGTATACTACCAACCTTTTGTGTAAGTGTTGATCAAAAGTGGTAGAAGAAATAAAATAATACATTGCTTAATAGAGGTCCTAATATTCCGTTCAAAATGATTGTAAATACTCTAAAATAAATATTATCAAAACGATGTGTCTGAAACTTTTTCTTATAACTGCAATTCTAAGTGCAAGGTATAGAAAAATTTATAGTTTTAATTTAAACAAACTCAAAACTATCTTCAATAATATCCATTGAATGTTATTTAAAAATCTTTAATAATCCAATCCATCCATTAATTTTAGTACCCTCAAAGCAACAAAAGCTGTTCCAGGTACAACAAAAGCTGTTCTAGGTACAACAAAAGCTGTTCTAGGTACAATACAAGTATTTTTATCGTTCCTGTAATGTTTTGTGTCCACTGTATTTCAATAATAGTTTTTTTTTCTCCAAAGTAATATGTTGAGCTTCATTCAGTATAGTTTTTAGTTATTGTAGTTATTGTTTCGCAAGGTACCAGATAAGTGAATAATTTTTTTCCAAATGCTTTTATAAAGATTTCTAAATAATTTAACCCTCACACGTGACTATTTTTGTTAGTTTTTGTGGAACAAATTCGTTCGCACGCTGTCTATTAAACTGTTTCGAACTTGAAAGTAGGTTATGTAAATTAGACAAAAAACGTAGAAAAAAACCATTTTCATAAGTTGTTCAAGATATTGGTAATTTTCAAAATATACGGCACTAAAATTATTACTACCAAAAAATTTAAATATTAAAAAATCGTGGTGATTAAAAATATAAATTACACCGATTTTACCTGTATTTTTTGAACGGGAATAGCCACCTGCATAAATAATATATTCAACTTTTAGGAGATAAGGGAGAGACAGTATCCAATACAGCAGCTTACGTGAGTCTTCTGGAGCAGAGAGAGGAAGAGAATAAGTTGGAAGTAGCAAGACTGACAGAAGAGATCCGCGCACTCAAACTACAGCTTTTACAACTGACATCACCCGAGAACGGTAAGACTTGTTACGTCTAACGTATTTCATAATCAAGAATAAATTAATTGTGATTATTCACTTTATCACACGCTGCAATACCCACGTTTAAGTCAACATTGTTTACGAAAAGGTTTTGAATTTCTAAAACAACTTTAAAATAACAAACGTAAACAGAGGGTGTGTATAGAATCCGTTACTTAACAAATCACATTTTTACTATGTTTATAAAACGAAGAACATTTCTTATTTTTATACCCTTTAATTGATCGCGTGACAAAAAAATCAAGTTCCCATTTAAAATTTTAAAAGTTTTCATTTTCATCGAAATAGCCGTGAAATCGACAAAATTATCGACTTACAGCGCATCCATTCTGTAAGGGACGTTATAATCAGTTTTACGCTTTTATTTTAAACAAAATAGTGGCTCACACTAAATGTAAAAATCTGTTTTTGTCCAACGATTTAGATTGTTTGAAGCTATGACGAAATTATAAATACTGTTTGACTTTAAAATACCTTTAATTTAATGTACATGTAAACCTACATTGCTTTTGGAATTGTTTTAGATGTAGAATTTAATATTTTACCGAAATTCTAATTTTTTCCGTTAGAAAACTTCAAAAAATTCCTAAAAATGACGAGGTTTGAAGGTTATATTGTTAAAAAATGTTCATAAATTTTGAATTCTGAGAGTCAAACAGTTCAGTAGTAGGACGCAAATGTGAGCTTGACACTGAACAACACTATGAGAAGCGGCCTAAGCACAGTGCATTGCCAAACCCTTATTGGGACTATTTCAAATACACAGTGGATTGAGTGCTTCGCACGCCACCAACGTATTGACAATATTTTCAATACACGGTGAATTGTGTTCATCGCACGCCAACCCCCGTATTCGGAGTATTTTCAATACTCAGATCTTTGAGTGTTTCGCACGCCAACTTTATGCATATAATATTACTGTTTATTACGAAGAAAGGTTCAAAAATAAAAATAATAAAGTAATTTCTACTCATTCAGGCTATACAAATAAAAGGTCAGCTCCTAGCATAGGAAATAAGAAATTTGCGTAGAAATGAACGAGTTAATAAGATTACAAAAAACAAAAGTTCTGTACGGTTAAGTCAAGAAGTCATCTTGGAACATAACAATGTAAATGAAAAAAGTCCCCAACATGTTTACTCAAAACAATTGTTTTAAAATAAGGCAACATTCGATCTGTGTTTAACCTACTTCCGAAGTATGTATTTTCAGTCACTGTTTACAAAAATGAAAGCGGTCGTAGGTCTGGCGACAGAAGTGAAAATTGTCATGAATTTAAATCGTTGCTTATATTGGTTAAATCTGTAAGTTGATCATTATTTCTATCTTGTCCATTAACAATTAAAAACTAAAAATTAACATAAACATAAACATATTGTCTATAGAATATCAACTCTTATAAAAGCGAGTACGTACGTGAGTAACATATAATAATATAACATATAATAATATAATATTATTACATATAGTAATATAATAATAATATAACATATAATATAACAGCTGATTTAACCCATCATCTATTATGATACGTAAACAAAGCCCAGCGTAGATTATTATAGAGGTGTTACTTTTGGTGTTATGTTTACAACTTCAATGATTATAATTTCTTGTGAAGTTGATTTTATTAGACGATAGTTATAGAACTAATGTATACTATACGATTTGATTTGAGGTTATAAACTCTATATAAATACAATTTTTATCATAAGTATATTCGTTTATACAAATTTAAAGAAGAGATAGGCCTACCATTCGTTTAACTTCGGAAACATTCTTACATCTTCGTATAACATATAAACATATTCGATTATTATCTTCTTCACTATAATATTAAAAACTTCTGAATTATTTGATCTATTATGAAATAAAAAGCAATTAAATGATAATATTTTTATCTTTCTTTAAGTATATAAAATAACGTACATTAATACAACATTTTAACAAAAGGCCTACAGTTTTATAATCCTTGTAATTTTACACATTTAACGAGTTAAAAATCCCCGTCAGCATAGTTAGGTAGACCTAGATGAAGTCTATTGTTTTTAAATAGTAGCCTATTTATTTAAATGATGTATTTCTGATGTATATCTAATTAATGTGCCTGTGATTTTCCACGGGAACTTTCTAGTCAACTATTATAAAAGCGAGTGTACGTCCGTACGTGAGTAACACGTAATATAATTCAGCCTATTTCACCCATCCTCTGTAATACTTTACAAATCTAGCGTAGATTATACTTTGGGTTTATGATTGATGTTTTCAACTTCAATCATTACAATTTCTTGTGAAATTGATTTAAAAAATATAAGTTATAGAACTAATGTATGCTATAATACGGTTGATTTGAGGTTATAAACTGTATGTAAATGCAAAATTTTATCATCAATATATTCGTTTATACAAATTTAGAAGATACCCATTCGTTTAACTTCGGAAACATTCGTACATCGTCGTATAACGTATTTCAGTATTAATTTCTTCACTATAATATTAATAACTTCTAAATCATTTAATCTATCAATATAAAATTTAAAAGATATATTTAAAACTTACTTTAAATATATAATAACATATATAAATAAAAAAAATTAACAATAGGCCTATAGTTTTGTAGTCCTTATAATTGTACACATTTACCAAATTAAAAATTAATTAGGTTAACAGCATAGTTAGGTAGGCTTAGATAAAGTCTGTTGTTTTTAAATAGTGTGTCTTTAAATGTTGTATTTATTGAAGTGTATCTAATTAATCTGCCTGTGATTTTTCACAGGGGCTTACATAACCAACGTTTTATATTCATGACAGTTTTCCCTTCTGTACTCAACCGACGCAGGTTTTTTCAAAATCTTTGAGAAAGGATTAATTTATTACAATTTTAATATCTGTTGTTAATATCTCTTGTTAAATATTAAAGTCAAACAACTAATTTGTATTAAAAGTTAAACAATACAATTTTAGGTTAAGTATATTATACTGAACCAACACACTTGACTGTACATTTAAATTCATTACCGTAGCATCCAAGTTAGCAAATTTAGACATTTACAAAAAACTAGAAAACACTATTTCCATTTTGGATATATCGCCAAGAACATTATTTAAAAATGAGTAAGAACACAACTTACAAAATGAGACAGCACAATGTCCATTTTGTCGGTAACGTGACGTGACTAAACCCATGCAGCTAATGAGTAGATTTCTTCTTTTTTACGATTAGCTGTTACATTATACATTATCATTACATGTTACATGTAATCATACATGTAAAATTGTCTTCTGGTTTATATTAGTACGAGTGTAAAACAATAAAGAAGAAGAAATCATCGAGGAAATAAAAAGAAAAGACGTATCGCGAGTTTGTAAATTGTATCTCAACCAAAAAGTGTTCGATAAGCCTAAAGAAGTATTCCCTTCAAAAATATGATCCCTTGTGTTCTACAGAGTGTCCCCGAACTCTCTGGACCCCTTTTGTGGATATGTTCATGGGATCGAGACAAACATATTTCACAATATAAACATGGGTTAACGGGGCTTATTTTTCGTCTGTCTGTATGTGTTTTTTACAAAATACTTAATATTTTTAAAAGTAGAAAGGATATTGAGCTCAAACTTTGTACACCTATTTGTTGCATAACCTCTTATTACTGTACGAAAAATAAAAACGGTATTTAAAATATTTTCAAAATGACTGTTTATAATTTTTAATGTCAAATATCTCAAAAACCGCTAACTTCAAAAAAAAATTACAAGAAACAAAACAGTTTAATTTTTTAATGACAAACACAATGTTTTTTTTATTTTGTCTGTAGCTCAAAGGATAACAGAGATATTGAAAAAAAAAGGGAAAATGTATTTCTTGGTAGTTGTCAACAATACCCAGAACGCCCAGAGTACCCAGAGTAATAGAATCAAAATATTTTAATGTTATTACGAGGTAAAATAATCAGTTGTTTGCATTTGGTTCCGATCATTTTATGAGCTGATTCTACTAGCAAACAATAATGAAAAATGTTCATACATTCATAGGTCCGGAAATGTTTCGTTAGCGAGTTACTGCTGGCGAAGGATTTCACCCATGTTTCAGATTATTCACTGTAACGAATCGCTATTGAAATATGTAGGACGTTAGTTAAGGTGTTAAATTGAATTTAATTTACGTAAAATGAGCATATAAATTTAATAAAGTTTGTCCCAGTTCTGTAAATGCAGTAACTATTGCAATATTTGACACAAAACGCAAAATTCTGTCCGAATTGAGACTGAATTTTTCGGTTTGGGTCAAATATCGCAACAATAATTACTGCAGTTACAGTACTGTAACCTATTAAAAAAAAATTGATCTGCTCATTTTACGTAAATTAAATTAAATTTTACACCTTAATTAACGTCTTACACATTTCAATAGGGATTCGTTTCTGTGAGTAATCTGAAACACGATTAAGAACTCTAACGAAGCATTTCCAGACCTATGAATGTATGTATATGAACTTTTTCATTATTTTTTGCTAGTATAATCAGCTCAGAAAGTGTTCGGAACATAATGCAAATAACTTATTATTTTAGCTCATAATAACTTAAAAATATTTTGTTTCTAGAGTAATTCTGCGTATTGTTGACAACTACCAAGAAATACATTTCTCCTTTTTTTTTGTCAATATCTCTGTTATCCTTTGAGCTACAGACAAAATGAAAAAACCGTTGTATTTGTCATTAAAATATTAAACTTTTTTGTCTCTTGTAATTTTTGTGTAAAATTAGTGGTTTTTGAGATATTTGATATTAAAAATTATAAACAGCCGCCATTTTGAAAATATTTTAAATAATGTTTTAATTTTTTGTACAGTAATAAGAGGTTACGCGAAAAATAGGTGTACAAAGTTTGAGCTCAATATCCTTTCTACTTTTAAAAATATTAAGTATTTTGTAAAAAATACATACAGACAGACAGACGAAAAAATAAGCCCTGTAGACATATGTTTATATTGTGAAATATGTTTGTCTCGATCCCAGGAACATATCCACAAAAGGGGTCCAGAGAGTTCGGGGACACCCTGTATCCCAATTCCTTGTATCCCTGTTCCCCACCTTGTATCGGGGTTTTCAGTTGGAACCAAGTGTCCCAACTAGTTCGATATAACATGTAGCCTACTTAAAAAAATTTGTATGTCTCTTCTATCTCGTTAGAAAGTAGTTTGTCAAAGACTATTTGAGTATGCAACAATATGTAACAGGAAAACCCCAGATCACGCTGACAGTTGATATATTAATCTGTTAATTAAACCTTATACAAACTTGCATTCAATACTTTCAACAAAGGGAATCCTGTTGACATACTCGTATAACTCAATCCTGTAACCGAAGATATGCTTCTATTGGTTTACTTCCGACTTTATATTATGTATTGACTTTTTGTTATTGGATTTAAAATTAAATTTACATAGGGCAAAGTAAACGTTAAATACATTGTTTTCAATACGTTCAACGACAATTGCGTTTTATATGGTTTCGAGTTCAGATTATTACACATTTAAAGCAACTTTATGTACACTGACGAAGTAAGTTTTTTTTATTAAGGGTCTGCTGTAGTGGCTGCCAGCTTGGATTTTTTTCCACATAAGAGCAATGTTACATTTAAAACCATTTATTTCGTTTAGTGTTTATCATACAAACGTTTGCAAGGTCTCATTTTCACCACAATCACAATACGCATCCGTTTAAATTCCGTTAACTTATTATGTAGCTGACATTTTTTGAGTATTTACCAAGGTTTAACTTTTTTCCTTAGGCCTACTCAATAAAAATTGAATAATTAAATTGAAATCGCCAGCCGGAACCGCAATTTTATAAAGAATATTTTCTTATAGTTTTCTTCTCACCTTGCAAGACTTTAAAGAAGAATATGAACCTACAATCATTGATAATTTATTTCGAAGACGGACACGGAAAAACAAAAACAAAATCTAATAAAGAGCTAGAAATAGAATACTTAAAAGTATATATACAACAACATTCAACACGAATAATAATTAATAAAATATATTAAACAGAACTATAAATTATGTAAGGTGACTTACCGTTGAAATAGTCAATATATAAATCGACTAGCTGGCTCGATCCGGCTTTGCACGGATAGACAAATCAAAGTTAAAAGTATATTAACAGAAAATATACTATATCAATAAATATATTACTCTAAGTATTTCTTATGGGGATTTTTAGTAACTTTGACCCCCCAAACCCCCTCTAAAATTTCTACTTTTTTTAAACCTTTCTTAGAGAGCACCTATGGCCCTAGAGGAAGCTACATACCAAATTTAATTCCAATCCGTTCGGTGGTTTTTTTTAGCAACTTTGACCCCCCAAACCCCCTAAAATGTCGAATTTTTTGAAAACCTTTCTTAGCGAGCACCTAGGGCCCTAGAAGAAGAATCTACATACTAAATTTAATTCCAATCCGTTTTGGTGGTCTTTTTATTAGTAACTTTGACCACCCCCAAATCTCCCCTAAAATTTTGAATTTTTTT
>JAGFPH010020570.1:0-14111 GCA_018207615.1 Philaenus spumarius | reverse complement strand
AATAGACACACATTGATGTAGTAAAATAACAAACTAATAAACTCTTTAATTTATTTTATTAAGGCTCAACTTAATCTAGCCAAGCCTATTCAAAAATTAGGAACGTATTAACATATCTTTGTAAACATATCATTTTAATGTAATTTTATGTCATTACTTGTTTATATTTATTTGATAAAAAGTCGAAACAATGGATGAAAGTAAAAAAAATCAGTTGACATTTAATATTATTAGTAACTAGCTGAGTACCCCGGTTTCACCCGGAGTTTATAATAAGATTTGTTAAGAAATATATTTCAGTATAACTAAAACGGCATGAGTTTTAAGCATATATTCGTAAAATGTAATATGAAACAATGAAACGTGTAGTCAGATTAGTGTACAATAATATTTTTATTTGAAACCTCAAGAGTGTAAACTAATTTTTAAACACTTCAGAATATACTATGTTTTTGGTTTTGCCACCTGGTGCTAGTATATACAGATTTTTAGGGTTTCCAACCCTTGTACATGCAACATAAAGCTGTCCATGGGCAAAACATGGTTTTGTTAAATTTATTCCGACTGTATCCATAGTTTGGCCTTGAGCCTTATTAATACTCATTGCAAAACATAATCGAACTGGGAATTGAATCCGTTTGAATTGAAATGGAAAATCTGTTGGTATTATTGGAATTTTCGGTATGAAAACACGTTCTCCCTTAAAACGACCGGTCATCACCATTGCCTCTATCACATGTGTCATTAAACGTTCCACTACCAGCCTTGTACCATTGCATAATAAAGGAGGGTCTAAGTTTCTTAAAAGTATTATTGGGACTCCTTTCTTTAAATGAAGAATATGCGGGGGCACTCCAGATACGTCTATAGAATTCAAAAATTCTACTGGATAGTTGACTGTGTCCTCGTCTTGAACGACCGTATCTACCGATTTGTATTCATAATTCAGCCCTGGAATTTTTTGTAAGAGATCATAGTTTATTTTATTGACTTGTTCATTTTTTGGTGCCAATATACACCGCTGGCTCAGCCAGTTGGTATCTTCAAAGTTGATCTCAACATTAGGAAAAACAAATTCTTTTAGCTCGTCTTCTGTGTTAACCAGCTGGCCACCAATTGAGGTGGTTAATATGGTTCCATCTGATTTGTCTTTAGGTAATTTGTCTTCACCAACCTTTAAAAGAGTTTCAGAAAAAATAATTGATTCAAAAATACCAGTTTGTTTTGCTCTTATGTTTGTGCTCAAGTGTAGGTGTTGAATCTTTCCCCACAAATACGACATTTTCAGACATGACTGTAATTCATCAGCTTTTGTGCCACGTGGTACAATAGGTAGAGTTTGCCTAAAGTCTCCAGCTAACAGCAGTGTTATTCCACCCATTAATTCCTCATTTTTTCTTAGATCTTTTAATGTTCTGTCAAGTGCTTCTAAAGCAGATTTATGAGACATTGAGCATTCATCCCATATAATTAGCTCACATTTTTGTAATAACTTTGCTTTTCCTGAGCTTCTACTGATATTGCAAGTGGCATTTTCAGTATTTGCTAAGTTAAGTGGAAGCTGAAATACGGAATGGGAAGTTCTGCCTCCATTTAATAAAGTTGCGGCTATGCCTGAAGAAGCAACTGCGATAGCAACTTTCTTTTCAGATCGTATTTTTGCCAGGATCATGTTCAACAAAAATGTTTTTCCAGTTCCCCCTGGAGCATCTAAAAATATTATCTTACTGCAACCTGAAAATACTGCATTAGTAACTTCATCAAACACAATTTTTTGCTCATTATTAAGTTTAGTTTCATTTTCCAACATGTATGTCAAAAGTTCATTTTGATCATAACTTGTTTCTCTTAATATTTCTACACACACCTCAGGAAATGATTCTTTATTTGGGCGTGGCAAACCAAATAGAGTAATGTCTGTAGATCCTAGATCTCTTAATTTGTCTTCAATTAGAATTAGAGTTTTGTTGAAAATCTCTTCTGTGAAGGCAATGGTCAATTCTGGATCTAGGTGTCTCAATTCTTCCAAAATATCTTCCGCCATGTTAGTTTTGAACTTTTCCCACAACTGAAGAGGGTTTGAAATTCCACAAACATGAAGCATTACAGCAAATAATGACCTTAATTTCTTAGGCGAGTCACCCGCAGCTGCCTCCTCTAGTGTTTTCTCCCAATGAGCATCGTCTTCAAGTAAACCCCTCATCTGACATGCCTGGCGAAAGGTTTCACAAACTGTACCATCAAATGTTTTCAAGTCACTGAAACTTGTTGGCCCTTTTACATCATGTAGAAGTAATCTCAAGAAAAAACATTCTGAATTAAGAGGATGTACTGTATATATGCGACCTAACACACAGCTTTCTTTTATACCTTCAAATTCAGGTACAGGATGGCCTACTTTTCTTTTTTGCCAGGATTTGTTGGTCTTGTTCCATGTGTAATATCTGGGCACCTCATAGTAATACAGTTGTTTAGCAAAGTCATCATTCTTACAAAGATTAAAGAAGCTTGTCAAAGTGGTATCATTTTGTTTTTCCATTTGTTGTTCTACGTGTTCTTCAGTAAAGTAGACACGTTGTCCGTTTTCTAAGTGTACACTGAGGTGGACTACAGGAGGATAGTGTTCGTGTACTGTAAAGTTGAAAATTCTCCAAAAAGCTTCGTTAGTGCTTATATATCTTCCAAGTTCGTAGGATTGGATTTCATCATTCATATTTTGTGGATTTTCATTTTCTGTGTCCTTCAAATGGAACACTGCCATATCAGAACCTTTGTTGACATACTTGCAAACATACTTTATTGACTTGACTGATGCACAAAACTCTACATTTATATGTGAGTCAAACATACGGCTTAAAATTGGTGAATATGGAACAACCCACCTATTGTCAACGTCAACATCCATACCTTTTACTTTAATAGTTGCACAGCACCCACCTTCATATGGGGGTCTCCTTTGATATAATGGATATCCACCATTGCTGCATTGTGTTTCATTAATAAACTGTCGAGGATACTGTTTGGTGCATTTCCCATCTTTCATACATGGTGACCTAGGGTTGATAGCACCACAGGGCCCATGTAACATATGTTTTGTCACAATTCTGTATAGCTCTGGGTCTGTTTCCGAGTTAGGAAGTTCAGCCGAAATAATGCTATTGACTTCCTCCATGTGAATCTTTTCATGTAGCCATAAAAGTAAATGGACATGAGGTAAACCACGTTTTTGCCACTCAACTGTATACATGTAGCATTGCACACTTCCAAATATTTTACATTTAAAAATTACATTCATGAGTGATTTTATCTTCAAATGAAAGACTCTGGCAATCAAATCGTGTCTATCATGAGGTTTCTGCCCTTCGAACAAATTATCAGTAATATCCTTCCATTTTGGATTGCAGGTAAATGTAATAAAAAGGCTTGGACGACCATAATTTCTTACATACGTTATTGCATCTTGCGTCTTCTCGTGCATATAGCGAGGACTGCCTGTGAAGGAGGAAGGGAGAATTACTAAGCGGCCCAAATTCTCAGAATTGCCATCATTATTTATTGAGTCTTTTAAATGAGCGTACTCGTCTACTCTTAGCTTTTTCTGATTCAATCTAATATATCTTAATCTTTCAGCTTCAATCTTTGCATACATGTCAACTGCAAACTGATGCAATAGAGTCTTATAATGAAGCATCAGGTTGAAATCATCAGCTCTTACCATGAACCTATATGAGTAAAAGTCCATCGCTGATATTCTCTTTTGACATTTTTCACCAGTTACAGGGTTTGTTTGGAACAGGTTGAAATGATACCCATCATCCCCTTGCCACATAATCAATGGATATTGTAAAGAGTCGTAGGCTCGATGTGTCTCTGCTATTCTTTGAAGATTTCCAGACCTTAACTGCAGTACTATATCTCGTTTTTCATGTTGTTCTCCAACTAAAAGTACAGCGACTTCTGAAGTCGTCGGGTCGTTAAACCTTCTACGGTGCTCACCCTCTGGTACTCGATCTGCGTCTATGACGATTTTGCAATTAGGGGTTACTCTTTCAACGGCTAGTTTGAAGCTTTTTACATATGCATTATGATGATGTAACATTTCCTGCAGTTGAATCACTGTTTCAATTTTAGTCGTAGGAATATATTTTTGCCTTGTTTCGGCCTGTTTGTCCATATCAGATATAAAGTATATCTGAATAAATTTCGGCTCTTCGTTTTGCTCAGGTAACAGACTCCCAATCAAATGATAAATTTGTCCCTGAACTTTGAATGAGGGCATAAATCCTTCTTCCTGTATTTGTTTTGAAGTTCCGAAAGAGGTCATTTGAAATAAGGAGTTATACGCCCTAATGTTATTCTGAAATTCTTTTGCTTCTGAATTATTCCATAAAAGTAAACTATTTAGAGGCTCAGGTGGAGCACATAGTGTCGGCAGGGACGTTTTCCCATTTCTACAGCATAATCCAGGCGCTTCGCCATTCCATTTTATTGATTTGCAATATTTACAGGTTATGTTCATCTGCCCTATAGATACGATATCATCATTTGCATAATTTACGTTTGGGTCATAATTAAATGCCGCTTTCTCTCTTCCGACCCATTTCTTATTTCTAACAGTTTTTGAGCGTTCATTGTCCTTTGTCCTCCTAATGTGTGATTCTTCAGCTGTTTCGTTGGTTCTTCTTTCGGCAGTACGGGTTTTATTTCTTTTTCGCCTCAAGTCCGATTCATTAGTAGATTCGTTTTTCCGTTTGTTTTCCATATATGCCTTGTTTTTTGCATTTCTTTTTTCTTTGTCATCAGGCGTCTCAACAATTGCTCTACACAATTCCATATTTTCTTTATTTTGTTTATTTCTCCTTTGTTTTTCCTCAGAGGTTTCAATTGAGCCTCTAAATACATTAGTTGCTGCTTTCTTTTTCAAAAGTTCTTTTCTCCATGATTGTTTCACTTTCTTTCTTTTTATTTTATTTACTTTTCCTGTTATTTCTGCTTTTCCAGGCGATTCTTCTGTTATCATATCCACTTCAGAGCTATTAGGTTGTTTTTCTTGAAGGAAAGTAAAGTGTCCTGATCCATCCATGGAATCTCCAGTAAATAATAAATTGTATGACTGGGAGGCATTATCCGGACTTGAAAATGTTATAGGAGGCTGATTTATCTTGAAAACTGTAATATTAATATTATACAGAATGCATGCTGCAAGAATTTCAGGTCCTCCTCCATATACCTTATCCCTTGACATATACTGAAAATATGATGTTGCATCCTTTAAATTATTTCCTACGTATGTGTCGTCACCGCTTATGAAGTTGGAGAATTGGTCCCAATTAGATGTAATAAATTTACAAATTTCTGATCGGACTTCTTCTGATGTGGTTATGATTCCATAAAGTATTAAAGAAATACAGCTAAAGAGACAGTTTCCATCCCCTGGTATTTCAATTTTCTTAAACTCGTTTGAACAATGTTTAAACATTTCAAAAATATATCAAAACACATACAAACTCAACACAACACAACACGTACACACACGTATCATCAAAAAACGTATTATAGCACTCAAATGTTTAGTTGACTAACAGTTGTAAACAAATAACTGTCAGCTATCAGCTGACTAAAATTTCCATAAAAATTTTTTAAAAACATACTCATGTATTATAGTGAATCGTAAAATATATTAGAACCATCAAAACGCTATTTGAATTTAAAGTCAATAATATCACTTTTTATAATGTTTTTGATACCTATATATTTTTTATAAGATCCATAATTGCAAAGGTATTATAAATTCCATGAACATAATTTTATATAGTATATTTGTATTGCTGTTTTACCCATATGTCTAATTTAGGTGCCAGTGCACTTAAATTTTTAGTTGACTAAAAGTTGTAAACAATAACTGTACAAATACTGAACAATCAGCTGACTACACCTTTCATACAATTTTCTTAAAAACCTTCTTATTTATTATAATGATTCAGAAAATGTATTACAAACATTAAAATGCTATTTAAATTAAAATCAATAATATCATCTTATAAAATGCATAGTTGCAAAGATATTATAAATTCCACGAATAAAATTTTATATGGTATATTTGGATTGCAGTTTAACCCATATGTCTAATTTAGATGGCAGTGAATTAAAATAAACAGTATATACCACAGCTGTGTTAGTTTAATAGCAGACAAATGTTTTGATTTTTACGTCTTTTTCACTCCATAAGATTAACATTGCATTTTTTTGGGTGCCCGTGGGTCAAAGCCCTAGAGGAAATACAAAAAACTAAGACATAGGTGCAAAACTACATTACCTAAGGAACATTTCCTGAAAATTTCATGGCTTAACTCTCTATAATTTGTCCGTACGGCGACCCACACACACACACACAGATTCTCAGTTTTATTTATAAGGATATACTGCATAGGCCTACTAGAAAAACTCATGAAAAGAGTTTTGTCAATAACATAATAAGTGAAAAGGGTGATTTGATCAGTAAGTGCTGATCACAATATTTCCTATGTTTAATTAAATTGAGTCAATGAAAACAGAAATAAAACATTTGAGAGAAGTAAAAAAAAATGATATGTTCATGAATGTTATTAATGTACAAATAAGTCTAGTAAGTAGGGGCCTATGTATTTTGTATGCTTTGAGTGAGAAAATATTTAAACAATTAAATCAATTGTTTGCACAAATAAAAGCTATCCTGATTAATATTGTTGCTATGGTTTCACTTTTAATTTGTATTTCTTCAAAGTAGCATCACACATTTTGTTCCTTATAAATACTAGGCTACTAAGTAAACATTGCATTTAAAAAAATATCCCATACAATTATAATAACATTTGTATACTAAGAAAACCATTTTAAGAATCAACGGTGAGTACATTCAGTTAAACTTGGTTGAAATGTTGACGCTACGTCCGAGTGACGTTTTAAAGATGTACCAACAGGAAATCTTATTTATTGGCAATATTATTCATGATGTTTAATTTAAAGAAAAACTCTATACTTTCCTTTTAATGTACAGTAGGGTTCCGATAATTGGAGCAGAGGTCACCTACAATCACAAATTAGATAACATTGGACCTACAAAGCAGAACATCAAGCGACGGTGCAACATTGTCGCAGAACAAAAATGAGGACTGCAGAAAGATATCATATAGAATAAACGTTTTTTGCAGCTCATAAACTAGGGATGGGTCGATTTTCGATACCACCTAACTTTATCTTTGGTATCCGTATCGAGAATTGAAACTTGATACCGAGAGATACTTAGTTTATATCATTGTCGGACTTGCCAGTTCTCCGTATTATGAATGTAATCTCTGGTATTTGCAACCACATTTTCTGTATTTAAACCCAATTCAGCGTTTAACAATAAATATCAGTAGGAAAACAAGTCAAACTTTCTTAGTTTGATATATGTCCGTATTATTTTGCGGACATTATTTGTCATTGTACTTTAAATAATATTTCAAGAATGGTAGTTCATAAAGTTGGCTCAAATTGTATTCGGGCATCGGCTTTTTTCACGGACATATGCTGAGATTGTATTTATTACAAATAATTAGTTGAATTAGTGGTGGTTTTTTGTTGATAGGTATCGGTATCGAGAATCGTGAATCGAAAAATTTGGTATCGACCCATCCCTATTATAAACAAAAATTTTAAATCGATCTTCATGACTAGTACCAGTTTTGTAATTTCAATTTTTTGGTCTGGGGTTAAAAGGATCAAGGGGGTGGCCTTTTACTCATTGAATTATTATATGTGATGAGATCAAATTGATCAATGTAGACTAGTTTTTATGTCTAAAAATTTTATTTTTGGTACCTATATACCTATATCTATACTTATATTATAGATAGGTAAAATTTGTTTGTTCCTATGTAGGGAGTAATCGCTGGAACTACTGAACCGATTGAAAAAATAGTTTTACTAATAAAAAGCTGCACTAACTTGTATTTCTAACTTTTAGGTAAGGTTTTTATTAAAATGGAGACCTGAGCCTTGATGCTTCTTTTAACCTTTTTTATAACTGCTGTTATAAAATATACAAAATAATTTGATTTAACATTATTTACTAACTTAGCTTTGGGGTTATTATTAATCCTAAACCTTTATGTGTTATTATGTGTATAGGACGTTCCAACAGGGTTGGCGTAAGGAGCACGCAGGGGTTTCCCCTAGTTTGTAATATTCTGTGAAAGATTTTTTTGAATTTTTCTTGTTACATTGTAAAATATTTACTGGCAATAAAGCCTTTTTTATTCTTATGAATGATACACTGAACTTAAAATGGCATTTAATATGTGTAAAATACATTGTTTTGTAAATACAGATTAATAATATTTGGAATTGATTTCATTTCAGCACTGGCCTTAACTGGCTGGATTCCAGAACAAAACATCCTACATTCGTGATCATCAGAAAAGATAAGTTCTATAAAAGTTGTGGACATAAATATTAAAATTGTAATATAATGTATTCACGCGTGCATAAATCACACCTGAGTTTTGAGACAAATTTTAATATGATCAAAATGATGTGCAACAAAAAACTACAATATAAAAAAGAAAATATTTCAAAAATCCGACTTAGGTCATTAGTAGAGCAGTAGGCTAGGGGGAAAGTGCCAAAATAATAATTCTGAAAATGGTTAAATTTAAGGGAAAAAGTTACAAAAGAAAATCATTCTTGTAATGCTTTTTAAAAATAAAAGTAGAAATACTAATAATTGGGAATATTTTCAGTACTGCATAAGCCCCACCCCATTTTTACCTATCTATTTTTAAGTAATAAATGTGCGGCCTGTTTAAACATAAATACCGTAGTTCGCCAGATAGCGCTTCTCAGGATTTCCGTAAAAAGCATGTCAAGTTTTTGAAACGGGGCTCCTCTTATCCAAAGCTACATTGGATTCCCCAAGTACGTGTGTATATATACATCCATAGTGTATATGTACTCTAGTATTAATACATGATTTTATATACTGGTATTATGTTCTAAACTTAACTTAGTCATAATGGACGTACTTGAAAAACGGTCGGCTACCATTTAACGAATAAATAAGTGGTTAAAAGTCGTACCTCAAACACAGACCATGGACCCACAGACTACAGACCACAGACCATTTGTTCAGCCCATGAAACCTTTGAGTTTCGGGATTCTTGGACCGAGTGTTTGAAACCCAATTGGTCAACGTCTTACCAAAGTTACATTCGTTGTCCACAAACACGAGTGCATGCATGAAGGGTATTTTTCAAAATAAAGAAAGCTACCTTTGGACATTTTTGTCCACGTGTTTGGAAACAACCTCAAAAACATGTACATGTATTTTCGAAAGAGTCCTTTGAGAAACGTGGTCTGGTTTAGTTAAGTAGTATTGTGTGTCAATATCAATAATAGTTGATCTAACTACGGTACAACATTTAGTTAATATTATGTTTTGTGTAAAGTTTCAGAGTTTGAAAACAACAATCAATGTCTAGAGGTGATAATCACAAAACATTTGACTGGCAGAGTGAGTATGTATTCTTTTCATTCAAGTTAAAAAGTTATATAAGTTCATTCAAGTTATATGAAAATTTTATAGGTAACTAAAGGTGACAATAATATATGTAGAATATATAAAACAATATGGGGGACTTTTGTGTTATACGACCACGTGGCTACTTTTTCCTATATAGACATTCTAAACAAAATGTGTTTGTTATGATGCATTTATTATGATGTTCAGAACAGGTACCAGTATACAGGGTGTTTGGTAGTCAGTGTCAACAATTTCAAGGTGTTATTATGCATGCAAATTGCAACAAAACTACGGACAGTTCTATCTCACTCCACCTTCCAGAAACAGTAATTTTACGATTTTTTCAAATTTTTTGACATTGCCCTTGAAAATCTAATTTTTCTCAACTTTTACCAAACATATTGCCACTTTTTATGACTTTTTTGGAAAGTACACAAAATTTTCTATCAGCATAAGTCTAGTTTGCCACAATCAAGCCCTCTTAAAGTCTTGAAAATCTACTTGAAAATAATATTTTGGAAAATTAAGAAAAAGGGCACTACAACTTAAGAAATTGTTCTTATGCGTCACACTACAAACCGACAAATATTACAAAAAACTTCCACACATCTTAAGCTTAAAAATGGTATACTAGAAGTGACCTTTCCTATTCGCCTGATAAAAAATTTAGGGCAGTCCGAACACTTGATTTTATAAATTCCTGTTTGTTGGAAATCATCCTTCTTTTTGTCATTCATTCTACGTCCCACTAATCTTTCTAGTCAGTTGAACGTCTTGCAAGATCATGTGACGTTCTGTTTCCTCAACTCATTTTTAATAGTATAATGTAAGGCATCTCCATACTCGACACATACAAATTTCTGTTTAGACTTAGGTACTACATTCTGCCTTCTTGTGACTTGACAATGGAAACCGAAGTCTTCCGAAACCGGTTGTCACCAAAAAAAGGATACAGAACAACTGTTGACCATAGTTTGAAAAGTAATAGCAAAAAAAAGTGTTTTTTAAGTATTTTAAATAATTTTAAAGTAATAAATAGTTAAAGTCGTCATCAATTAGTCTAGTATGGATTCTTAAGCCAAGTGGTTGTAGGTTAGGTAGACACAATTTAATTATTTGAAAATGAAAATGGTAAAAAAACAGTTAATATTGGCATGAAAGTGAATTTAAACTATTGATAATTGACGTAATAAACTAATATAAAAATCCATGTAAATTTGAATGAAAAGTAGTAAAAGGAGAGTTAGAAGAATTGTCAACATATAAGGCACTCACAAGCTTTTGACTGTGTATAAAACCAGGAATTTTGTAAACATTTTTATGTGAGAGAGGATGTATGTCTTTGTGATAAGGAAGTCATCTGTTAATTAAAAAAGTATTGAATTGAAATGCTTCAATATTTTTAGTTACCATGTGCTTTTCTGTATGGCCTACAAAAAGGTTAATCTCTATCCCTTCAAAATACTGTGTAACCTTTCCAGGAAACTCTGCTTATATCACATATATAGGTGTATTATACAGAGTGGGCCATAAGTCAGTTGACACTAGTAATCCTTAACATTGTTTTGCCTAGCGTGGTCGTAGTCTGTTGTGAACTTGACTACAGTTGTAAACTCGACACCAATTACGCATGAAGTTAGTTGACACTAGCAGTTTAAGGTTATTTTGTTGTATGTTATTTAATCAACGATGAATAGAAACAGCTTAAGTACAGAATAGCTTGTATTTGTTTTAAAATCATGGTGGAAATATGATAATAATTACAATGATGTTTGTGATTCATTTGTGGAACGTTTTCCAAATGCCAAACCTCAATCTCGACAAGGTATTTGGAAATTAAATGTATGATTCGAAGGGACTGGGTCAGTGGCGGAGCTTTCTCGTTCAGGTAGGGCAGTGTCTGTAGCTACAGAAGAGAATCTTAATGTTGTTGTGCAATGTTTTGTGCAATCACCTACTAGATCTCAAAAGAAAGCGTCTAAGGAGTATGGAATAGCAAGAACAAGTCTATGAAGGATGAAAAAAGCTGAAATTGAGAGCATATAGGCCTACTTTACTTCAAGGCCTCTACATGAAGATGATCAGGACAGGCGTTTGGAATTCTGCGAGTGGTACACAATCTGACATGAAGCTGATCCCATGTTTTACAAAAGCATTCTTTGGAGCGACGAAGCGACTTTTAAGGTGAATGGCAGAGTGAACAGACACAACTGTTTCTACTTTGATTCTACTAATCCACATACGGTGATAGAGGCAGACAGAATAGAACGCGCCTGGCTTGAGTGTATGGGCAGGGATTTTCAGCGACGGCCTAATCGTGCCTTAATTTTTTAATGCTGCAACATACCTAGAGATGATTCATGAAGTGTTAATAGAACTGGAAAACAGTCCATTATTTGAAAATCTCCAGTCGGTTAAGGAAAAGTTGATATGGCAACAAGATGGAGCCCCCCTCATTATGGACTTATTGTGAGAGACTTTCTCAATGAAAACTTTGACGAATGGATTGGCAGACGGGGCACTATCGAATGGCCTCCACGATCCCCAGATATCACCACACCCATGGATTTTTCAGTCTGGGGTAAACTAAAGAATGAGGTTTATTCCGTTAAGATTCATGTTGAACATTTGAAGGAACATATCCAATTAGAATTTGAAAACCTGCAGTCCCTGAAGATTTGCAACAATATTTATTTGTAAATCATTGTGTAGAACAGCATAGAAACCACTTTGAGCATATTTTGTAGGTATTTTTATTTGTAGGTTAACTTTTGTAATAAATTTGTACTTTATACAAAAAAAAGTAGGTATTTGTATTTTCATTTTTGGCAACTGACTTATGGCCCACTCTGTATTGTTTAAATGTGTTGATGGGGCTTTTGTTAGACTTGGTAAAACCCAAACTAACTATAAACATATTGGTGTTGCTTCTTTCAATAGGCTCCCTGAAGATGATAGATTGGTATCTGTAAGACATTTTACACGTGATGTGGAAAAGTGGTTGAAATACAAGTCATTCTATAGTGTCCGGGAGTTTGTGGATGCAGTCATGAATGACTTGGTTTTTTTGTTCTATGTGGGAAGAATTTTTGTAATTATTCCTGACTATATCAGTTGCAGCTGTGGTTGTTTAACGATAGTAAAATATTTCGATTTACATTCTATTCTATTTAAGCCAAACGGGATAAAATAAATGTTAATAGTAGTTGACTAATCTATGAACTAATCCTAAAACTGATTTTCCAAACAAAGTAGGGTATCTTAATTTTATGAATTTTGAAGCATCACTTTATGATGTACCAAATTTATGAACATTGTGAATCTGATTTTACAAAATTTGAAACATCCTCGCATCAACTTAATTTATGATTTTCTGTTAACAGTAAAGCTATGCTGCCCACCATTCTCTTGGAAAAATGGAAGCAGAAAGAACAAAGTTATTGTATTCAAAAGGAAACGAAAGGCTCAACTAAGGTTAGTATCTTTGTTTCGTATTTTCTGTATTGTGACAGAAAAAGACAATTAGAGCTATCAAAAGAGTCCCAGAGCAAGTCTTATAGACCAATTTTTATAAAATTAAATATTTTAACTCTATATAGTACACTAGAGTCCCGCTATTCCGAAAATCCACCTATTACGAACACATAGAGTCTAAGCTTGATGAAAACACCTAAAACCAAATTGGAATGAAAGCTGGTTACTTACAGTACATGTCGGCTTCATTTATACAATTCTGTAGAATCATTTTTAATCACTGCTAAACACAAAAAATAACTAATTTACACACACCTAAGTGTAGTTTTAAGTGTACACCATCCGTTTTTTTCTTTCCGTTGCGTTTTAGTTAGCGGACATTGATAACACATTAATTTCAATGGCCTTGTTGGAATTGTCTGGTTTTGTTTCCTTCATGTGTTATATCCGTTTTGACGGAAGGAAGCTACCGCAACAAACTTCCGGTAAACCCGGTCCATCAGAAAGAAGGAAGGATTAGATATAACAGCTAGGAACTAGTAGTGTTGTGGCACCTGCCATTTGCATGCATCCGTTTTTGTACTCCATTTTCGTTATCTCAAAGGAATTTTATTTTTTCTCAACCTTTTTTCAAGTCTATGCGGTACTAACGGACAGACTGCGGGATGACAAAATGAAAAGTTCGAACAACCTATCCCTTCCCTTCGATTTTTAGAAGAAAACGGAATCGTAACGCAAAGGAAGGAAAAAACCGATGTTGTAAATCATCTCTAAGAAGTCAGTGATTTTTTTCTGTCAAAGAGTACTGAATCGATTTGAGGATACAATGTTCCACCATCGCCGCAAGAACATAACATCATGATGTTGATGCGTGTTGTTCGACATAGCATAAGGCGAAGACAAGAGCATTTACCGCGACTGCCACTATCCGTGTCAAGAATGTATGCCTTAACAAGTCAATACCAACGTATTATTCATGAAATCCACCTATTCCAAATTTCCGCTAAACCGAACAGTGTTCGGCCCCAATTAGTTCGGAATAGGGGGACTCTACTGCATATTTATCCTTCACTCATTGATGTATGTTAAAGGACAC